>JASDQU010688834.1:32785-43956 GCA_032191745.1 Picea mariana
AGGTGCACCCCATGGACCCTTGCAGAGGAGTGTTTGAGCTCCCTATCCCCAGACCAATGGTTTGTAGGGTGGAGTAGGTGAGGAACGAGTTTGTATCAAAGCCGAGCATCCTGTATGAAAATGGAGGACCCATTGCACTATGTTTGAATAGTATAGTGATCATCTCCATAGAAGGAATCAAATTATTTTCCGAAGTAGAGATGGTTGATACCATAGAGGTACAGATCGACGAAGGTGGGTTAGGAGGTAGAATGTCCCCTGTGGTGGCAGTCATAGAGGGAGTGTGAGAACTCCCTGAAGAAGTAGCAACATTTTCTTCCATCGTTGCTTGCAATACTATCTGACGCTCATGATGTGTTACCCTTGGGGAGCCAAGCTATATCAAAAGTGGCACCGACAAGTCAATGATCAGAGGGTTATATGAACCAAGAGCTTCCACTCCAAGGTAAAAAATAGGCAGTTCCTTCAGATACGAGTGTTCTCCTCTCAGAGCTAGCTTGGGCACAGTTTCGTGTGGCCTGGTCACCTCAAATGACCCTTGTTGGTAAAGTCTTCGTCGTAACAATGGAGTTAGTGGCTCCAAATTAACTAGGGGCAGGCCTTGAATCCTTCATGACTGAGAGAGATCTTGATCTTCCACTGTGTGAGAAGATCAACAACACAGTTTTCTAACATTGAAGACCAAGAACACACTAGAAAAGTTCCTATGAGACAAACCAAGAAAACCACTAACTAGTTGGAAGAACAATTACACCAGCCAACACTAGAGAAACTTACCGGTGCAAGTGCAACTCGAACAAGGAAGCACCCTCCAGGTATAATATGCAAAGAGTGGCCCAAATTTTTCCCTAGGTACCGCGATATACCCCCGCAGTCACCTGTGTAAGTCCCTAAAGTAAAGGCAACTAGTTTTCCAGCTCACGATCAGTCACTAGAAGGGTACAGTTGACAGTCGGGTGGACCGCAATGAGTAGGGTAACTGAGCCTGAAATATACCGAGGGTATCAGAAGAAAGTGGTATGGAAGACAACTGAGGACCTCAAAAAAATTCAAGATCCAAGAATCTCCATGGAAAATGTGACCAACTATATCCCACGATAAGTCCTCAATATGTGTTTCACACTACGCTTGGTCTGGCTTTGGAGGGGTTATCTCTGCTACCTTTCCACACGCAACCTTGTGTTAGAGGGGGGTCCCGAATAAATTTCATGTTTACTATAATTGTTTACACACCCTAGGACTGACTCCAATGTTTGTCTGTAAACCTTGAAGAGTTTCCTCTCCAACCTAATTCAAGGCTCTAGCTTAGACTAGTTGATTTACCCCACAAACATAAAGTCTAGTTGATTTTAAATTAGCGTTAATTTTAGATGTATTTTTTTAATTCAAGGAAACGACAATGAAAATAGTGGTGTATTTTGAGAGACGAAGAAGGAGAAGCAAACGAATTTGAAAGGAAAATTACTTCTTTTTTTCTTTTGACAAATAAATATTTGTAACTAACTCTTTAACCAACTTTTCATAACTACTTTTTTCTAAGACATTTTAAAGGAAAACCTAAAACGAGATTTCTCTCGACTACGAGCTACTTATGTTTTATGAAATCGGTAAAGAAATTAAAGAAAATAACTCTTTCTCCTAACAAGCAAAACAATCAACCCAACTACTTAACCAAACAAAGAAATGAAAACTTTTTCTATTCTTTTTTTTATGCTTCAAACAAGAAACTTGAAAACATTTTTTTTTAATTTTACTTTAAAGCAAGTGAAAAACAACTAGACAAGACTAACAGTTGACCTTTGGCCCACTGCGGATCATAGGGAGTCCCTAAATACACCTAACAAAGTGATAAAAAAGACTCGAAGACTTGCCTAAAACTATTTCAAACTAAACACAAGAAATCTTTAAAAGATAACCGAACTAACATCAAACCCAGGCTTTGACTATAAAAAAAAAGACATTGTACTTAATCAAGAAACCCTGAGAAGTCATACTTCAATCGGGGAAGAGGTTGACTGCCCCTTCTTAAGGAAAACATTTCTTGACACAAGCACACTACTGGTTCTTAAGCAGCCTGCATATGCACATGGGTTGTCTAAAGGCAGGGCATGTATGTACGCGTGCAGACCCACTATAGGTCACGTACACCTCAGTAAATCCTAAAAAACGAATACAAACAGGTAGACTAACAAGGCAGGGAGACCTGGTATAGCACCAACAGATGACCAAAATCCCTTAAAGACTCAGCAGACTCAGAAAGAAACACTAAATGTAAAACCGATCAAACACCCATAAAATCCCCTAAAGCCCTAGAGGTCTCCCTAGTATGGTCACGAGTTCTGCTATAGAGAGAAAAACCCCCTATGAACTACACTAGAGTTCAACATGTAGGTAGATCTAAATGTCTAAAAGTCTCCTACTTTTTATAATTACCCCAAATATACCCCACATTCATATATGAAAGAAAAAGTGAAAAGATCAAGTAACTTTACCTTTTACTTTGCGTCCGGTGTTGATCCTTTTGCGTTCGATTGCTCCATTGACTACAAGCCTCCTCCCAAGGTTGGTCTTCATTCACGAATAGATAAACAAGGAACTACAAACATGCATCTCATATATAAATCATGGGTTAGATGTTAGTATAAAACATAAATCAAACATAGATGTTTAACACATCATATTTCAATACAGAAAAAGTATTCCTTTTATTGATCCTCTTCACCAAAATCCAACTGCGCTTCCACATATCTTTCTCCTCTCACACTTCTTCTAGGGAAATGGCATAGACTTATGATGGAGGAAAAAAGGGCTAGAATGAGAAATTCTTATGCAAATCTCTCATGCAAATCTCACAAGGTGGCTACAAATTCTTGGGGCAAGGAAGGGATGTGAAATGGGAAGAGTTTCATTATTATTATGCTTTTTTTATGAATGGGACCCCAACACATCCTTTTATATGACAAAAGGATGGTTATTTGGTTGGGTGATGGGCTATAGGTGGTGGGGCAATTGGAAAACTACCCAATAGCCGGTAATCTCAATGAATTCCTTGCAACTTTTTAATTTTTGAAACTTTTTTGGGTATACGCGGGTTGTAATGGTGCAACTAGCGTACGTACGTGAGCTGTAGTGATGGAACAAGTGTGTGTACGTAGGAAGTAGTGGTGCAGGGCACATACATCTTCAAAAATAATGTTTTTAAGAAGAGTTTCTTTGTGATGGCTTGGCAAAAAATAGCAAGTAAGAGGGCCTAATGCCAGGTATGCATGTATGGTGAAATTTAGGGTTATAAAAGTACCCACCCTTATGGCTAAAGAAAGGCATGGTTGCAACCTAAAAGATGAATAAAAAATGAAAAAAGGGCCTGGAACCTCTAGAAATTGGTTCTACATAAGGAAAAGGAAAACAAAACATACAGATAATGAACCAATATAAACATCTAAAGTTGGAAATTAGAGAGAAGAGACCCTAAAAGAAATAACTCACAAAGCTCTATCCAATGGAGTCCCCAATTTTGTTGTGGGAAAAAATTCCTACTAACTAGGCTCAAGTCACTGATAGAGTGGATAGTAGACAAACTACTTAAAATTTCAGATTAAGTTATTATGCCAAAGATAATGGAAATGGATGAGGGATAATACATTTAACCAATAGGCTATCCCCTTTTTTTGTATCTAGAAATTTGTCTAGATAAATTCTTGAATGCTTCAAGCTTCTCCTAAAATATGAAAACTAATGAAACAAAACCTTCCTCAAACCATTTAAAGCATTAAATATCAATGACAATATGACAATAAAAACTTGTAACTAACATTAGGTGGTTAATTCCTCCTCAAATAATGAAATTAACAATCAATAATCAAGTAAATTTCACCATGACTTGTGGGGGGGAGGGGAGATCTCCATATATTAATCAAAATGTGAAATGGAAATTACAACAATGTACCTAATCTCTTGCGGGCAMCTTTTTCRCTAGAGTTCATATTCCTCTGGCCTAAACCAATTATTGACTTCTACACCACTTCTAAACTCCTCACCATACACATATGGGAAAATCAACAAAGATGTATATCTCGATTCTTAGMAAGATAGTCACTCTTGGAAATAGGGGTTTATGTAGAAGGGGTTGGTTATAAAAATCTAGGGGGAAATATCCCAAGGAAATGCTCTAGAATAAGGGTGCTATAAAGGTAATTGAATTTCCCCTTCTCCAAGATTTGAACTCAATTTATATGATTAAGAGTTGGTTAGCTTTGTTGGTAACAATAATTTGGGCTTCATGTGTGGAAAAATACATGGAGCACACAATCAATGCACATTTATTATTTTTTTCTCTTTTTAGGATGTACCCACACCTTTACTTAAGGGAAAGAAGGGATCCCCATGTGTTGCATGAAATAAAGRAAAGGGTATGAGGAAAAAATAAAAAATATCATATATTTAATTTGGAGCAAAAGTAAACCCTTAAATATATTCTGGCCAAAAAGGCATTAGAGGTCAATGATGACCAAATAATGATATACAAACCACCTATATGGTGATCTCCCATCCAGGTCAACCTATTTCAACCCTTTCACTTTGATACGTTGTCTTATCCTTATCTCATCCTTCTCAACCTACTGAACATCCACTTGGTAACCAAGATCCACCCAAGAGGATTAGCAATCAATTTAAGATGCATACATATAGTAACCAAGGGCTAAGGGGAAAGGATAGGAAAGTTAGGGTAATTAAGAATTCTAAACATGGCCAAACAAAATCAATGAAACAACATGACCTTCCACTCAAACTATCCACCTTTGTGTCATTTGCAACATGGTGGDTCACAATATTTATCACCGTATGAAGATCCTAGAGATTCTTAGGTTACATAGTCACTTATTTCAACTTCAYRTCACTTATTTTACCTATTATCTRCCATTCCTACTTCAAHATCTACCCATCCTCATTGGAGATAGTCCTAACACTAATTAGGGTCACCCAACCCCTACATAAAAAATGAAACATCCGAGTTAGGACTAAAAACCCTTTCTCCATTTGCAAATTTGTTGGTCATTACACTCACCATTGTTCAAACCTTTCTGAGACATTAATGTCTTGATATCCCCTTGTAGCACCCCCTCCCCCCAACATAAATTCATTGCTACTAATTTTATGCTACACCTGCTTTTTATTTTAGATCCCCATACACTACACCCACCCAACATGTGACCCTCTCCCCTAGCATATTATCATTTCTTTCAATGTTGAGACCCCACAAGTTTATTCCTTTTTGGTTACCCAATATTTCCACATATTATGATCCCATGCCACATGCAGTGTAGGACACTTGTACAAGGTGTWATTATTTTCTTCCTTTTCTTTCACAACGTAGGTTCTATTTTTATGTGTACAAGATATCATCCTATGYTTTCCACTCAAAACACATTCAATGGCCCCATGAATTATATTCTCCAAATTGKYATACAAGTATAATGTTTCCMTTRTTACATTTCACCAATGTACCTTGAATTCACATTTAGGTTCCACCTAAGTGAAATGAGTTGCCTCACCCTTTCTGAGTCACACCCTCACAGTCATATTCTAGTAGAACTATACCTGAAATGGGATTCCCTAGTTTAGTACATTTTTTATTTTGGCATCCATTTCACCYGACTCCATAGGAATCGAGATCCTTTGTAGTCTTTATTTACAATATGAGCCTCAATATTTTCTCTTAACATTTGTTGAACCTTACACCARAGGTCTTGAGTAATTATTGTTGGTTTGATTTTTTTCTTCTCACTATGTTGTGAACCCATTGATTCACTCTATTATTTTGTTTAAGCCCCATCTATAGGAAAACCACCATCACCCACCCTGATTCTACATTCCCAACCTATCCAAGGAGACATCCAAGTGCCCACCTTGTCAACACCCATTTTCTATTCCAATCCCTACCCATTTTTCAAAATCACTTCGTCACATTTAACACCCGAGTCCTTGTTGTAATATATTTATTATTTTATTCTTTATGGAATTAAAAACCACAAAAAACATCCCAAGAAAAAAAATTATGGGGAAAGTAACTAATCTCTTCTCATGTTGACCATGTTTTTACCATACTTCACCTCTTCATGAGTCCAAGTAGTTGTTGGTGTCATCCTTGCTCGGAGCATCTATACTATGTCAGCTACTCATTCCTTTTGTAGGTCAACACCAATTCAACTTCGTCATCCTTAATTCCTACCCACACAATCAACTTGACCAACTCATTATGGTCCTTGTGCCCTATGCTCACCATCTAGTTTATCAATTCATCATGGTACTTGAGTCCTACTCACCCCATCCATTTGACCTAATCACCATGGTTCCTTACTCTAACTCATGTCATTCCTCTAAATTTATCCCCATGGTATAAAGTACACCATAAGTAGTTTTGACCCCCTTGTCTCCACTTTGAATTTGATAGAGTCATCATGTTATGGTTTATGGTCATTGCCTAGGTCATTTTCCATGTATATTTTGTTCAAGGGACATCCTCATTGTATGCCATGCTCATCCCAAGTATTTATCATCTATCAATGATCTCCATGCCTTGTGTTGGTTTAAGGGGCACATCATTTCCCTTTCTCCAACTTAATATACTCCTATCAACAATGACATATTTTCTATGGGGGTTTTATTAGAGGCCAAATACACTGGTTACAATTTTCATCATTGGTTATTGACCTCTTATAATGAACAAAGTGTTGTTTATTGGTTACAATGTTCAGTTTGACTCTAGAAGAAGTCTTCTTAGAAAAGAAGCCTTAAAGTATCCTTGGTTTTCCATATACATCCATGATTCTATGTTGAAAGGAAGAAGTTGGAATACTTGGAGCATATAGAAGAACCCATGGACCCAAGAGATAAAGAGAAACATGAGGAAGAACATGAAGATTCCAAGAAAGAAAGAAAATCCAAGAACAACCAGTTATTATACCAATAATCATAAGACTACCAGCTTGGTTTGAACCCACTAGAAGTAATCAAGTAGAAGAAATGGAAGTTGTGATGAAGAACAATGTAAGAAAGACTTATGAATGGAAGCATTGCAAGATTCATAACTAGAGATTCTCCCAAATGGAGAAGACTATGATGATAGATTGTTCTAGTAACCAGACATACCTCTACATGAGCCATTATATCTTCTGCAATATCCATGGGTTGGATTTTACATCATCTGAATGTAAACAATGTTCTTCTCAACATAGTAATTGAAGAAGAAACGTATGTAGAGAAACCTCAAGGTTTTGAGGTATACCAGAAAGAGACCCTTGTACGCAGATGGAAGAAGATCTTGTATGGATTCAAACAACTTGGTGCAAATCCTCTCATACACAACAGAAGCGTGGTGAAAAACTTTCTATGATAGAGATAGTGTATCAGAATGGTTACTCAGAATTTCGGGATGATGGATTGCTAATCCATGACAAAATATCATGGTGATAGAAGAAGTGCTACAAGGATATGTTTCAGTTTGAGATTTTCCACAATGTCACGAGCTAATAGGAAACATAAGTATTGATTTCAACCATGATATATTGTAATGATCAGAGATATATGAAATCCTTCAGAGAGAACTAGTGTTCCATGACAGACCGAAGTACATTGATATCAAGCATTATATTCTCCATGATAAGATCCAGAAGAGAGAAGTGGTTCTCCATTATATCTCCATCGATGAGCATATAACAAATATTTTGATAAATCCTCTGTCCAAGATGAAAAGTTTGCATACTTAAGAAACAAGATGGGGCTCATGGAGAAGATTTCCTTATTGAAAAAGGAAGAGATTACTCCCAGGTTGGGAGGGAGCACTGATGTGTTATTGATTTATGGACAATCATTTTTCAGTTCAAAAAATGGTCCAGGATGAGAAATTCCTTTCCAGTTCGGAAAGTGGTTTGATATTTCTAACAGACAAGCATTTTCCAATTTGGAAAATGGTCCATATCGAACAATCATTTTCGTAATGGAAATGGTTTGATAGATTGTTGATGTACCATAGACAACGATTCCCCTTGTGGCCAGTGTGGCGGAATGGTATAGGAAAATCATTCTTATTGGAAGTCACTCTGAGTAGTGGTCAAGTAGAATGGTCTTCCTCACCGGGCAGTCATTCTTTTGAAGTTCACAGTTGTGAGCAGTTTTGAAGAATGGTCTATTTTGGAGGTTGGTGCAGGACAGTCATTTCCATTAGGAAATGGTCCAGACAGTCATTCCCTAGGGAAGACTCATTCTATCCAGGTTTCAGTTTGATTAGTGCTAGAGGAATGGTCCAGCTTCAAAAATCAGGGACATTCATTCCCTAGGGCAGACTCATTCTCTCCAAGTTGCACTATGATTAGTGCCGGAGGAATGGCCTAGTTAAGTGAATGGTCCAGGCTAAAAAATCAAGGATAATTATTCTTTTGTGCTTGAGAAGAATAGTCTAGATAGCCCATGGCTGATGTTTTACTTTCTGAGGGAAGATGCTCTTCCAAATATCACAGATGTGAGTGGGAGAATGGCCTAGATGACTCTGTTTATATCATGATATTGTTTTATGCAGGTTTATATCATATGATATGATTGTTGTGCAGACTATATGTCTCTAGAAAATAGATGTATGCTACTATGGTGGATGTGTTCCATTGGTTGTGATAATGCGTCACTGATTAAGTAGCCATGTGCTACTTGGTCTGGTTGTGTACCACTGGATAGTAGTTGTCTACTACTATGGAAAGACACAATTGTGTTCTATTGAATGGAATTGCTCCAATTTCCATGAAGACTATCAATAGTGTTGAAAATTATTATCATCTAGATGGATAGTCAGTATGCTGGTGGACAGACATTCTCCAGGTGGAAAATGGTCCAGGACATTTATTCTTCTAGGACATATGTTTGGATTAGAATAATAGCCCTTTTATCCCATGGCGTGGCTTCCAGCATCTGTTGAAATCATTATTCTTCTAAGACATATGTCTGGATTAGAAGAATGGTTCTTGTATCACTCTGTGGAATGACTGACTTATTCACTATCATGATTGATTACTCAGATGGAGTATGGATTCGAGAGATGATGCAGTTGATGCTATCATATGATATTGATAATGATGAGGGTTCTCATGATCTAATAATGAGATAATGTGTATGGCTACGATGATGCTACTGATTGAATGGTACGTTTGTGCTCAAGACCATTGCTTTCAATACCTCCCTAGCTAGGAGGGAGTGTTGATATTATGGTAGCTGCGAGAGGTATTAACCTCCACGTGTAATACTGAAAAAAAATAGAATATAATATTTTGGGAAGCAAGAAGAAACCCTAAATCTTTGGACATAACCATAGAAGACAAGTCGACTAAAGGAAATATTTAATAATGAGTTTTTAGCCTTCAGAATGAGAAGTCAGCCTAGACAGCTAAGGAGAAGTAGTATAAATACAGGATGCCAAATCTTATTTTCTACACATAGCTCGCAACTGCATAAATGTAAGAGTGTGCACTGCAGAAACTGAGTAAGTGTGAAAGTCTGGAGAGTAGCTGCAGTTGCAGTTACTGCAACTTGTATTCTCGGTTTAGGCTTGGAATTTCTATTGGTTATGGTTTGGAATTTCTTCCTTGTGTGCTATATCTAGAGAGAGGTACGCTACATTGATTGGCTATTAGGCCTAGGGTTTTCTTCTAGAATTATTCTCTGTCAAGGTTAAGGTTCTCGAGGGTGGCTTCGTCCTATGGTTGGGTGACAATATTGCTATATTGTATATGGTTAAACGAGCACACCTATTATTTTCTAACAAAAAATACACRTGGAATACCTCTATTTTCCACTTCTATAACCAAGCTATGCCATCCTATGTCAATATCTAATATGGTTTCCTTGGCCATGGAASCCAACATTGTCATGGAATGGAGTCATCACCATGAAAACAAATTAAGCCRAAGACATAGCTGCAAAATCACCAAGTCTAATAATGATGGAATAAGAAGTAGTTGGCATCAATCATCATGAAGTAGTTGATTTTGAGAAATAAATGGGGTACATTTTGTATTGTCATATTTTCCTCTAAAAAAATTGYACTTGTAATGAAGTTTTGAAATAAAATACATTGTAATTTTGTTCACACTGTATGATTTTGAGGTTAAATAACTGAACTATTGTATTTGTTTAAATATTTTTATTAACATTTTACATTTTTCTACAATATCTGAATGTTTATTACATTTAGAATAGGTTATACTACACTTTTAAAATGGTGATAAAATCTAGGTATCAAAAAATAAAATTTCCTTGCCCCTTGGATGTATCATATTAAATTAACATTTTCTTAAATGTTAGTGCAGGTGATCAGGGGATCAAATTTTGCTCAAAAATTCAAAGTGCTTGGAATCAATTCAAATCAAACAAGAGCGTAGGCCTCATCGTTGCGAACCCAACGCAACTCATTTCGTTTCAAACAGACGTCGGGAGCAAGAGATATTGTGATCTGTTCGAATCGTCAAACAGGAAAAAAAAGGGACGCTGACTGTACAGTCCGTATAGTCTGTACAGGCTGGCGTGGCAGAGTCTGTACGCTGATGTGGCAGAGGTGATGTGGCTGGCAGTTGGACGAATCATGTTTCAATGCGTGGAAGTTTTTTGGTTTGTGGTTGGGTGCCACATGGCCCAATCATGGGCCGCCACGTGGCCCCATTATATTGGTTCAAAATTATATGGAGTCCTTGGGATTCGAACCCCGGACCTCCCCACCATGTAAAGCCTTTGCAAAATCCACATTACCAACATGCCACGACTTGTTCCTTGTTGTATATATGATTTAATATATATTAAAGTTTGGTCTATGTTGCATATGGCGGGGGATCGGGCCGGGGCTTAGCCCCGACCCGCGGTCGTATTGTTTCATATATATATGACCATGCCATATCGCGCGCGAGAGTTTTGTATTACATATATACGGAGCGCGTGTTTCAAACAACCCGCGGTTATATCACCCATGTCATATGACCATGAATCCAATGCTACGGGCGCGTGCGCTTTGGTTTTAATGGTTGAACGACCCGCCACTTGTTTTGTTGCTATTTGCCTATAAAAACGGTTAGCCCTTTTACATTTGCGCGAGGTCACATGGACCCATGTGCCCGAGAGCTTGGCGGTTAGGGGCT
>JASDQU010688835.1:28754-38804 GCA_032191745.1 Picea mariana
ACGATGCTGAGCTAGTAGCAGATAAATTCCAGTATAGGGGAGAAGATGTGGTCCATGTAGTAGAGGCGCAGAGGGAGGAGATCATGGCTAAATTCGTGGAAGTCCATGATACTCTATAAAGGCTGCAAATTCTTACAGTGCATAAAGTTACATCGCAACGGCCGGAGAAGACACAAAAACCACCTATGTAGAAGGAACAAGAGGCCGAAATAATGGATATAGTGGTGAAGGGTAGCGACACCTTCATGGTCACACAAAAGATGATGCGAGTTGACGAGGAGACAACATGAAAGACAGTTGGGGACATAGACCAACTTGAGTTGGAAGTGGCACAAATACCTACAAAGGCACTATATGGGCTACAAGCAAGTGTGCTGCAAGAAGTCCAATCTAGATCCCGTGAATATTCCACCAACTTACAAGTTGGTAGGGAAGTTGTAGAGGTGTTACAAATTACCTGTGACCAGTTGAATCTGGAGAAGGAGGAGGAGAAGAAACATGCAGAAAATTTAGAGAAGGGACTGACAACAATCTATAACAACATTCCAGACTGTGCGCAGGATCCAGAAGACACACCGGAAGGAAAGTTTCGGAGAATTGCAATTCTCATGGAGAGATACCAACATGAGATCACAGAGCTCACGAAAAAATTGACTCCGACTACACCGCTAAAATTCTGAGATCAAAGAGAACATGAGGCCACTGCGCACATCGACAGTATTGCGCATGAAGCTAAGGTATTGGAAGAACTATATGATAATACTGCTCAAATGTGGATCAACATGGAAGAAGATGAGAAAATCCAACAATTGGACTAGAAGCAAGAGAAGATAATGACATACATTCAAGAATTAAAGTAGTAGCATAAGGAAATGGCCATCCTAGAGAGGATGAGGAGTGTGCGGGATATGAAGAACCTTCATGCTAAGTTGAAGGCTGGATAGGCAGACAAACAAGCAAGACAGGCTCAGCTAGAGCCACTACAACAGGAAGTAAAGGGGATATAAGAAAAATTGCAGGAAGAGAAGGGGAAAATAGAGAAAATACATGCCAATTGCAGAAGAGTGCTGGCAGTGCGCCTTATAGAGCAGAGTCTAACAAAGCTATCAGAGCAGAGCAACCAAGTTAAACAAAAATCCATTTAGTTGGCAAAGGTGTTGTAGGAGTTGCAACTATCCATCTAGAGTGTAAACTAAGGTGCAGTGTCTTGGGGCGAGCCACATATCAGTGTTGGGGGCCTATTGGCATAGGCCTATTTTGGGAGAAGAAAGTCTACTTTTGGGAACATGCCTATTTTGGGAAAGAGAAGCCTACTTTTGGAACACGCACAATATGGGGCAGAAAAGCAACATGTAGAAGAGGACATAAAATCATCACGCAGAAGAGGAAGGAAAAGAGACATGCAGAAGGAAGAAAAGCAATGTGGCGTGCATGCAAAAAAACCTAGCCATGTTAGGGTTAGGGTTTTGGACATGAATTTAATGGATATAATCCATTAGAATAGTATAAATAAATACCTAGGATGTCAAAGTACAGGTTGTTGTTCGTTGTTGTGTTGGTCAGTTAGTAAGAGAGAGATAGTTTGGTCTGAGTAAACTAGTTTTGAGGGTTAGATCGTAGGTTGTGGAGCATGGTGTGGTCTAGTCCGCCTCATAGAGGGTACTTAGCCACCTTTTTGATTGTAAGCCTAAAGAATGTAATGCACACAACACCGATTTTGTAGAAAGATTATTAAAAGAGGAGAAGAGAAAAATATTTGTGGATGTATCTCCAAGGGGGGTGAACCATGATAAATCTAATGTGTTTATGTTTCATGAATGGTTGTTTTACTATTATTTTGTTTATCAGTAAAGAATGAATAGTTAATTTTGATTATGACAACATGCATGCATAATTTAATGAATGAACAATAGATTTAGACGAATGAATAAAATATTGATGCATGAGGTAAATGAACATAACACAGTCCCAATCCCTTCCTAGACAACAAACACTTGAGAATTGTATTCCCCCATAAATCTATCTCAGGTGAGACTGCGCTGTGCACTATGTGCACAACGTTGCCTTCTGGTTAACCAGGAGGGCTGATAATTTGATGGTTTTGTTGGAAACCTTTGAGATAAGAACCTGGGTCAGCCCAAGCGTCCAACATAAGTGTACTTTGATACTGGAGAAAATGTCCTCTCATTATCTTCTCCCTCTTTCTGGGATAACTCTCTAGGAAAAAATATTTCTTTGTACTTATCTATGCTACCATTTGCAACATGCTTGATCTTGTAGATACACTTGGAAATCACTATTGACATCCCCTCCGGTCTCAAAACCACTTCCCATACATCATTCTTCATGATGGTTTGGTACTCCTCCATCATGGAATCCTTCTATACTTGTTGTTTAGCAACTTACTCAAAAGTGGAAGGTTCTGAATCAATGATTTTACTCATCAATTCCACATAGATGGAAAACTTGTGTGGTCTCTTTCTCTCTCTAAAAGAGCCTCTGGGAGATGCATGTCCTTCAGCTTCCTGCAAAGTGTTCTAGATCCATGCTGGTATTTTCCTGGTAATTGTAGATTCTTTTAGTGGATCTCTAGGTCTCTCTGGCTCTAATGTCTGATTTTGATCTTTTGGAATGAGTTATTCTAGAGTAGAGTCAACCATTACTGCATCGCTTGGAGTCTCCTTCTCCTCTTGGCCCTCATCCATGTGAGACTCCCTAGATTTTTTGAAGGCTTAATCTTCATCAAATGTCACATTCTAGCTAATATCAATCTATGTTTGTCCGAGAATGTATATTCTATAAGCCTTCGAAGCCTCACTATATCCAATGAAGGTGCCCTTCTTTCTTGAAGGCTCCAACTTCATTCTCTTTTCTTTGGGAACATGAATGTACACTTGATCTAGGTGGATAGTGCTGGCCACCCACCTATTCCAATTGGCTCCTCATGTCTATTTTTTGTTCAGTACGTTCTTATGTACTGCTTTGTAATTGTGATTTCTACACTTCTGGGGATGTCTGAACCCCCACACATCCTCCAGGTGGATACAGGTGGCCTATCGCCTAATCCAACTAGATTATTTTGTATGTTTTCATGCCAACACATCTTGTTGTACTTCTAGGGCCATTTGGGTCCTTAAACGTTGTTTTTTTGGATCGCCACAATCAAATTGTAGACAGAGTCGTGTATTTCTCTGAAAGACCTTTCCAACGGGCTGTCACACGCCTAAAACGAAGGTTGTATGCAATAGTTATGACCCTTGGAAGTTGAGGTACCAAATTACACCAACTTACCCATAGTTCCCACATGACTTTTGGCATTTCACCTTCTAGGGTTAGGTTTTTGGATGTATAGGGTTTTGGAATTCATGAATAATATCAAAAAGGCCTCTAAAGCCTCATTGTAATCCATTCTTCTCAGACAGATGTGCATAGCATCCACATCTCTTCTCAGAGATAGCTACCACCATTCGAGCAAGTGTTTCAGTTCTGCAGTTTTACAGTTTTAGCCTATTTCATTATTTAATAGAAGATATTGTTCACTGGATACTTGTGTTATTATTCATATCTCCATGTTCATTGTATTCAGTCTTTTATTCAGTTCGTTCCACTCCTAAATCTGGATCAATGGTATCAGAGAGGTTTTCTCTTCATTTGTTTTTCTTTTGTGCATGTCCCCGACAAGATCTAGGTACAAGAAGTTGGGACTCGAACCAATCGATCCATTACAAGATCGGCCGCGCCTATCCCAAAAAAAACCCATGTGGGACAAAAAGAAAGATGATGGATCAAGAGATCCTATTAAAATNGGAAACCTTTGAGATAAGAACCTGGGTCAGCCCAAGCATCCAACATAAGTGTACTTTGATACTAGAGAAAATGTCCTCTCATTATCTTCTCCCTCTTTCTGGGATAACTCTCTAGGAAAAAATATTTCTTTGAACTTATCTATGCTACCATCTGCAACATGCTTGATCTTGTAGATACACTTGGAAGTCACTACTGACATCCCCTCCGATCTCAAAACCACTTCCCATACATCATTCTTCATGATGGTTTGGTACTCCTCCATCATGGTATCCTTCTATACTTGTTTTTTAGCAACTTCCTCAAAAGTGGAAGGTTCTAAATCAATGGTTTTACTCATCAGTTCCACATAGATGGAAAACTTGTGTGGTCTCTTTCTCTCTCTAAAAGAGCCTCTGGGAGCTGTATGTCCTTTAGCTTCCTCCAAAGTGTTCTAGAGCCATGCTGGTATTTTCCTGGTAATTGTAGATTCTTTTAGTGGATCTCTAGGTCTCTCTGGCTCTAATGTCTGATTTTGATCTTCTGGAATGAGTTATTCTAGAGTAGAGTCAACCATTACTGCATCGCTTGGAGTCTCCTTCTCCTCTTGGCCCTCATCCATGTGAGACTCCCTAGATTTTATGAAGGCTTCATCTTCATCAAATGTCACATTCCGGCTAATATCAATCTGTGTTTGTCCAATAATGTATATTCTATAAGCCTTCAAAGCCTCACTATATCCAATGAAGGTGCCCTTCTTTCTTGAAGGCTCCAACTTCATTCTCTTTTCTTTGGGAACATGAATGTACACTTGATCAAGGTGGATAGTGCTGGCCACCCACCTATTCCAATTGGCTCCTCATGTCTGTTTTTTGTTCAATACGTTCTTATGTACTGCTTTGTAATTGTGATTTCTACACTTCTGGGGATGTCTGAACCCCCACACATCCTCCAGGTGGATACGGGTGGCCTATCGCCTAAGCCAACTGGATTATTTTGTATGTTTTCATGCCAACACATCTTGTTGTAGTTATAGGGCCATTTGGGTTCTTAAATGTTGTTTTTTTGGATCGCCACAATCAAAATGTAGATGGAGTCGTGTATTTCTCTGAAAGACCTTTCCAATGGGATATCACGCGCCTAAAACGAAGGTCATATGCAATATTTATGACCCTTGGAAGTTGAGGTACCAAATTACACCAACTTACCCATAGTTCCCACATGACTTTTGGCATTTCACCTTCTAGGGTTAGGTTTTTGGATGTATAGGGTTTTGGCATTCATGAGTAATATCAAAAAGGCCTCTAAAGCCTCATTGTAATCCATTCTTCTCAGACAGATGTGCGTAGCATCCACATCTCTTCTCAGAGATAGCTACCACCATCCGAGCAAGTGTTTCAGTTCTGCAGTTTTACAGTTTTAGCCTATTTCATTATTTAATAGAAGATATTGTTCACTGGATACTTGTGTTATTATTCATATCTCTATGTTCATTGTATTCAGTCTATTATTCAGTTCGTTCCACTCCTAAATCCAGATCAATGGTATCAGAGAGGTCTGCTCTTCATTTGTTTTTCTTTTGTGCATGTCCCCGACAAGATCTCGATACAAGAAGTTGGGACTCGAACCAATCGAGCCATTACAAGATCGGCCGCGCCTATCCAAAAAAAAACCCATATGGGACAAAAAGAAAGATGATGGATCAAGATATCCTATTAAAATGTTGCTTGAGGAATCCCTCGCATGAAAAAGGAACGAAATGATGGACAACTTCGCATAGATCCTTCGATGACTGCCCACAGGAGAAGAATATTCATCAAGTGACCACACAACCCCCTTCAAGGTACAAGTAAATTTTGATATTCCATTATTTGAAGGACTAATAGATGCAGATTCTATAGATAAATGGTTGAATCTGCTCGAAGGATATTTTTCGGTCCATAATTTTTCTGATAGGGAAAAGATCATTGTTGCACTCCTCAAGGTCATTCCCCATGTTAAAGACTGGTGGGATACTTACTATGAGCAAAGGGTCGTGGAGGAATCTACAATGTTTGTGGTGGCGCCTACATGGGATTCCTTCCTGGACGCCACTAATGAACAGTACTATCGTGTTGGAAGCTAAGAGGACCAGTACACCAGATGGACCACCCTACGTCAAGAAAGGGACCAGAAAATACCAAATTTCACCAATATTTTCCATACTCTATGCACCAAATTGGGTATCAAAGACTCTGAGTGTCATCTGGTGCTCAAATACCGCGACCGTTTGCATAGATACATTCAAACATAAATGGATTTCCTGAACATTTACTCATTAGGCATGGCTTATAGATACGCTGTCAAGATCGAGCAAAAATTTAAGAAGAAATGATGAGAGTTTGTATTTGCAAACCCGTCACAGCTGAAGCAGGGCAAAGCAAGCCCCAACCCACACATCAAGGGACCAAGTCGATATGGCCACCATCAGGGCAACTAATCGAAGTCGCAACACAAGAAGGGCAATGAGAAGACGAAGAAGGACATAGGAAAATTGTGTGAGTACCATAAGAGTCCTTGGCACAACACCGAAGAATGCCTCTCCATGCAGTCTCTCCTGGCCGAGCTGAAGGCTTCCGAGTTAGAGGCCGATTTTGATTTCGAGTCAAATCTTGAAGGAGGGAGGAAGATTATTGATGCTAAACCTAGTGCCACTGTCACTACCACCAAATTTCGACCAAGCGAACCAGAAGAACCAGAGGAAGGGGAACACCTATTTCACTCGCAGATGTGAGTCAAGGGGGCTACGATTCGTTTCATTGTCGATAGCGGTAGTCAGAAGAACTTGATTTCAGCAGAGGTATTCAAGTGACTGGACCTGCCAATGACATTGCACACATAGCGCTACACCATCGGCTGGCTTCGCTAAGGAAGATATCTCCGCGTCAACCAACAGTTTCATCTGCCCTATGGAATCAATCATTTCAAAGACGAGGTATTGTGTGATATTTATCCCCTTGAAGTTTGTGATGTTCTTTTAGGACAACCATATTTGTGGAAACGTCCTGCTTTGTATGAGTCTAGACCCCACAGTGTTATTATTACTTTGGGTAGACAACTGTATAGGATCCTAGAGGTAGGGCCACCTACTGCTATTTCTTTAATCTCTGCTAAGCAATGAAGTAAGGTCATTTCACAGACCGAGAAGTTCGTCTTCTTTGTGATCCATGCTCACAGTAAGAATAAGGCTGCTACCACATCCGTGGCCTCTACACAATGCCTCTCTTTGCAACATAAGCAAGTGGACGGGATCGTGGAAGAATATAGAGACATCTTCGCCTCACCTACAGAGGTACCGACACACTTCCAAGTCAAGCATCCAATTGATCTGACCCCCAATGTGCCTCTACCTAATGGACCAGTCTATCAGCGATCGTTGATGGAGAATGATAAAATCAGACGTTATATCCAAGATCTTCTTCAAAAGGGGCACATGAGGCCCAAATCCTCCCCTTGTGGAATCTTGATTGTACTGGTACATAAGAAGGACGAGACTTGGTGAATCTGCATTGATTACAGAGCCTTAAACAAAATCATAGTTAGGAACTGCTACCCCATTCCCAGGATTGATGACCTTCTTTACCAACTCAAGGGGGAAAAGTTATTCAACAAGATTGACCTAAATTTTGGCTACCACCAGGTTCCCATTGAACCAATTGATGTATGGAAGACAACCTTCAAGTCTAGAGAAGGTCTCTATGAATGGATAGTCATGACCTTTGGCTTAAAAAATGCACCAACCACTTTCATGAGGATGACGGATGATGTATTGAGACCCTTCACCAACTCCTTTGTGTTATTATGTTTGGATGATAACCTCATCTTCATTAGAACGTGGGAGGAGTAGATGCGACATATTTAATAGGTTTTGAGCACTCTGCAACAACACAAGCTTTATGCCAACTTGGAAAAATGTTCTTTTGGCATGAACATGGTCCAATAATTGGGCTACATTGTTGATGAGAATGGGGTACATGTTGATCCAACTAAGATCCAAGTCATCCATGACTGGCCAGCCCCGACCACACTGATCGAGCTTCGTATCTTTTTAGGACTAGCCAAATTCTACCGACGGTTCATGTTGGGATTCTACCATATTGCACAGACCCTCAGCTAGGTGACCAAGGGCAGTGGCAGGGCCAATTTCGTGTGGGGGAAGGAGCAACAATGAGCATTCGATGATCTGAACCATCGCTTGTGCTCAACTCTAGTACTCTCCTTTCCCGATCTTTAACAACCATTCGAGATTGAGGCTGATGCATATGACTATGCTGTGGGTGAAGTTATCACTCAACAAGGGCATCTAATGGAATACCATAGTGAGACACTTTCCGATACTATCCGAAAATACCCCACCTATGACAAGGAAATGTATTCCATTGTACACGCCTTTCGTCAATGGAAATATTACATTATGGGGAAAGAGACAATCATACACACTGATCACAAGCCTCTGTAGTTCATACAGACATAGGGGAAATTGCAGAATGACCACTATCAGAAGTGGTCCACCTACCTACAACAATTCCATCTCAACATCAAGTATAAGACAAGTATCTCCAATCGTGTGGCTGACTTCCTCAGTCGGCCTCTTGTGGCTGCACTCACCAATGTGCTCCATTCCTGTGGACATGAAGCATCTGAGTGGCCCCAAATTTATTAGCAATATTCAGACTTCACCACCACCTATCAGCTCTTGGGTACAGGCACAACTATTACATATTTTCACATTCAGGATGAACTCTTATGCCACCTGGGGCGAGCGTGCAAAGATGAATTGGGAAGCTCACTACTGTCGGGTGGCATGATATTTTGGCGTGGAGAAAACTGTGGCCGTTCTTCAAAAACATTTTATTGGCCAAAACTTCGACAGGATGTCAACAAGTATATCAGATATTGCAATGCCTGTGCCATTTCCAAGCCAACCATCAAGAAGCAAGGATTATACACCCCTCTTCCTATTTCCGAGAATCCTTGAGAATCCATCTCAATGGATTACATGTATGGCTTTCCGTCCACCAAGCAAGGAAATGACTGTGTGTTTGTGGTCATTGATCGATTTTCGAAGATGGCCATCCTCATAGCCTGTAAGAGGAATTTCATAGAGGCAGATACTACTAAGCTCTTCTTCGAACGAGTGTGGGTCCACTTTGGGATACCACAAAACATCATCTCTGACTGAGACAACAAGTTCCTCAACACCTTTTGGTCGAGTCTCTGGTCTCTATTGGACACCAAGCTCACAAAATCCACTACTTTCCACCCCCAAACCGATGGCCAAACATAGGTCATCAATAAGATGATTTTGCACATCCTATGCATTTAAAATTCTAAGCATCCACATACATGGGATGAGAGTCTCCCATATGTCCAACACAGTTACAACACGACTCTCCATAGTTCCACCGACCATATCCCATTTCAGGTGGGTCTGGGATTCCAACCCTTGGGACCCATTGATGTTTCACTTCCTCTTGCCACCACATAGATATACTCTTCCCTTGATCAGTTTGCGATCGACAAAGCCACCAGATTCATTAAGCAGATTCAACACATCCGCATAATATATTACCAAACATAAATTATCAACCGGGATTCGTAATCAGTAGAGTCGATGCACTATATGCACCGATAACAGATAGGTTCCCATGTCTGTTTAGTATAGATTATAAAACCATTTAGAAACCAACACACTTTTAAAAATGACAATATTCACACAATTCGAACGCTGGAAAGCAAAACTCATAAACAAGCAAAACTCTTGCTTAGGTGATGGACATGTTCATTGATGGCTCATGAAAAGAAAAGATGAACTTTGATTCTATCTTCTGGAGAAACTAAACTAACAAGTAGAATGCTCCATTAAAGCTCATGTATGGTGAAATATGGAGATTCAACCGTTCCTGCATTACCACACTTTGAAACACATTCGAATAGTGAAATCAAACAAAATAACATGAAATCAAAATAACAAATACATGAAATGAAAATCTACACTAACAATTTACAATAAGTTTACCAAGATGGATCGGTGGCCCTTGCCGATGCCAACATGGAAGCTCTTAGATAAACAGATGATAACTTCGAAGAGAGACAAAATCACTGGATCCAAACTTGCATTAATCTTCAACAGGTAGGCTTACAAAAGGAGTATCTTCATGAATCCAATCTACATCATAACAATTCTCCTCAAGAACCTATCTCATAACAATCCCCTTAATATACATA
>JASDQU010688836.1:2917-20855 GCA_032191745.1 Picea mariana
TTTCAAATTCATTCTGCATATCCTTTGCAAACTTTTAGCTTAACCTGTCATCATCACTACCAAAAATAATATCATCAACATAAACTTCAATTAATAAAATACTATCTTGACTTACCTTAATGTAGAGGTTGTTGTCTGCACTTATTTTCTGAACCCTACCTATCGTAGATATTTATATAGTCTAGAGTACCATACTCTAGGAGTCTGTTTTAGACCATACAAGGCCTTGTTTAATTTACACACATAATCTACGTTCTTTGACAACTAAAATCCTTTTGTTTGTTCAATGTAGACTTCTTCTTCAATTTATCCATTAAGAAAAGATGATTTTACATCCATATGATACACTTTAATATTTTTGAAGCATGCATAAGATAAAAGCAATCGGATTGCTTCCATTCTGGAAACTGGGGAAAATGTCTCTTCAAAGTCGATTCCTTCAACTTCTGCATATCCTTTACATACCAATGTAGATTTGTTCCTTGTAACCTGTCCATATTCATTCAATTTGTTCCTGTATAACCACTTTGTGTCAATCACATTCTTATCCTTTGGTCTTGGAACCAATTCCAAAGTATCATTTTTCTCTATTTGATCCAATTCTTCATACATGGCCTTGTTCCAAAATTCATCCTTACTGGCCTCTTCAAAATAGGTTGGTTTAATCATAGATGTGAGTGCTTGATGTGTTTGTTCTGGTGAACAGATTCTTCTTCTAGTCTCAACTCTTGTGTTTTTGTTTCTGATAATCTAATCTGAAGGATGATTCTTCATTACTTGTCTGCTAAGTGTTTTTGGAGTTACATGCTGAACTCTCTTTTGTTTCTATCATATCCTCTTCGTCTTCCCCTTCTTTTTCATCTTCTATTTTTTCTTCGTAAATTTGTTCCATTGATTCATTTTTTTCTTCCTTTAATACTTGGCTACCTACTTCATCAATTGTTATGTTGATGCTTTCCACCACTTTGTTCAATCTCATGTTGTAACACTTGTATGATTTTCTTATAATTAAGTAACCAACAAGTACTCCTTCATCCACATGAGAGTTAAACTTTCTCATTCTTCCATCTTCTCTTTTGATGTAGCATTTTCTTCCAAAAACTATGAACTACTTTACATTTGTTGGTCCTCCTTTCCATAGCTCGTAAGGAGTTTTGTCAGTATTGTTTTTTAGCATTACTATGTTTTTAATGTGAACTGATGTATGCACTGCCTGTGTCCAAAAAATATCTGTCAATTTGGAATCCATTAGCATTGTTTGAGCCATTTCTTGTACTGTCATGTTCTTTCTTTCAAAAATTTCATTCTGTTGAGGTGTCCTAGCAATGGAGAATTGTCTTTTTATTCCATAATTGTTGTAGTAGTCCATAAATTCCTTTGAAGTGAACTCTCCTCCATTATCAGATCTCAAGCATTTAATTTTTGAATCCATTTCATTTTCAACCATTTCCTTATAGATCTTGAAGTTTTCAAAAGCTTCTGACTTATTCTTGAGAAATCAAACTGCAGTCATTCTTGTATAATCATCAACTAATAACATAAATTATTTCTCACCTTTTAATCCCTTTTTTGTAGTTGGTCCAACTAGATTAGTATGCACAATTTCCAGTGGTCTTGTCATTGAATATTCCTTTCATTTGAACCTGGTCTTTGTTTTCTTTCCTTGTTGACAATGTTTACATAAAGTGTTGGTTGGTTTTGTGAACTAGGACATTTCTCTGATTGCTTCTCTTTTGTTGACTTTGAAAAGGTTATACAAATGTATGTGACCCATTCTTCTGTGCCATAGCCAACTTTCATCTTCCTTTCCTAGACAACACTTTTCATTTCCAATTTCACATAACACATATATGTTGCTTGAAGTTCTCGCAGTTGTAGCAATCAATTGTCCTGAACCTTCTTTTCTTATCTCACACTTTTGTGAATTGAAAGTAACTTTATGACCCGGCACACATTTGACTCACACTTAGAAGATTATGTTTCATATCTTCTACTAGTAGAACATTTTTTTTTCTTTGTATTCTTGTTCCCAATTTTGACTATGCCTTTTCCAATGATTTTCATTGAATCATCATTTCTGAAGGAGACTGATCCATCTCTTTCCTTTTGTAATGTAAGAAACCTGTCTCTATCACCTGTCATGTGTTTTGAACACCCACTATCAACATACCAACCATGTTTCTTCTACTTAGCTTGTATAATGAGTGTGCATTCTTCATTTCTATAATGATCATCCTTTCTTATCCATGTCCTTTTCTGAGGTTCATGTCTGTGACTATTGTTATTATGTTGGGGTTCTCTAGGAGGGACTGGCATTCTACAATCTTTGGCCATGTGTCCAAAATTGTTACATTTGTACGTTCCACTTCAGATCTCAAAGATTAAAACATGTTGTAACTTCTTCTCTGTGTTTCACTAGGCCTTCTTCGATAACCCCTTTGTGTATGACTTTCAAAGTTGTTTTTTCTCATGTTGTTGGCTATGCAATTCACAGCTTTATGTCCAAAATTATTACATGCATAACATAAACCAAAAAATATAGTTTGATACTTGGGAGTTGAATATCTTCTGAAAGGAGGTACTCTTATGAATTATTCTTCTTCCTGAGGCCTATCTGTTGGTTGTTGATTATGAAATATGAGCCTTCTCAGTGGAGGAGTGACCCTGTAATATTCCTTGTATATCTTCCTATCCCCCTTGATTGTTTCTGCAAAGATTTTTGGATATGTTTGTTGCTCTGCTTTTTTGGAGATTGATCATTTTTCTATCTGATTCTATCCAAGTTCGAACTTGTCATGATGAGATTTTTTATTTTTGATAATGTCATCCAAAACTTTTGAGTTGTTCTGCATATTTTTATTTTGAATATCCTTTCTTAATGTGACAATCTCTGCTTCCAAATTTCCAATGATCTTGTCTTTTTCTTCTAGATGTTCTTTGAATTCTTCTTCAATTCTTTTATCTTCTTCTATTTGAACCTTCAAATTTGTGATCTTTTTTCTAGTTCTTGAGTGTCTTCTTTCTTTTTTAGTTTTTCTTGTAGTTTGTTGTTTTTCTTCTTTTCTCTTCTGATAAATTCTATGGAACACATTAATTCCTCTCGGTAGTCCACTTCTTCCTATTCAATTTCTTCTTTGACTTCTTCATATTCTTCTTTGGATTATTCTTTATCAGATTCTTCTAATGCCATGAATAAAACTCTTTATGTCTCACTGTCATTGACTTCATCTTCATCTGATGATGAGATGTCTTCGTTGGTGCATAAGCTTTTCTTGAAAAAATTCTTTGTGGTTATTTTTCCTTTATATGTTTGTTTGCCTTTTGAGTAACTTTCATCATTTCTCTTTTTCTTATACAGACATTTTTTAGCAAAATGACCAATACCATCACAATTAAAACAAATTAAAGGAAGCTTACCTCTATGCCTACCATCGATTCCCTTGTTCAGTATTTTGGCAAAGTTGGTCACGTCTTCATCATCTTCCGAGACGTCACTACTACTACTATGTTATTCTTTTTGCCTTCCCTTTTTCTTTGACTTTTTGGATTCTTTGAAGGATGCTTATTTTATATATGGATTTTCATGTTCAGTTCTCATTTCATATGTTGGGAAGATTCCATGTAATGCATCCATGCTTATTTTATTTAAATCTAATCTTTCTTCTAGTGTTGATATCTTAGGGTCAAATCTCATAGGAAGAGATCTTAGTACTTTTTGAACAATTACAGATTCTTTGATTTTTTCTCCCAATCCTATGATTCCATTTATTATTTCATCAACTCATAACAAGTAAGCTACACTATTTTCATCTTCCTTCATCTTAAGTTGTTCAAATTGACCTTTGTAAGTTTGAATCTTTGCTGCTTCGACTTTTGAATCTCCTTCATAAATATTTTGAAGTTTGTCCCCAATCTCTTTAGCAGATTTACAATGTGCAACTTTGGTGAATAATGTTTCACTAAGACCATTCAAAAGTGCATTTTTTGGCTTTGGAATCATTCTGACCGAGTTTCAATTCTATGTCATTTGTTGGTGGAACCGTTGGTGTTGTGTATCCATCTACAATTGATTTCTAAATTTCAAATTCATGTGCCTGTATATATGTTTTCCTCCTTATGCTCCAAAAGGCATACTTATGTCCATTGAATTGTGGTATTCCATTTTTATACAAGTTGTTTCTCTCCATGATCTACCTTTTAGTGGTTAAAATGATTTTTGAAGGAACCTACTCTGATACCAATTGTTGGATTACAGAGAAGGGGGGGTGAATCGGTAATAGAGCAATTTAATCCTTTTTGACCATATACTACAAGTGTTATATCAATGTATCATTATCATCCAATAAATGTAGATTAAATAAGCAATGAACAAATGAACAATCATACACATACATAGTACACCAGTGTTTTATGTGGAAACCCAAAGTGGGAGAAAACCACAAAATGTTTTTTCTTATATGTCTTGAAGAATTACATTCATTGGAAGCACCAACTTCCTTTGTTTTCCAGCTGCAACTGGAAGGGGGCTCCAACCCCCTTGTTTCTTAGGCTACAACCTAAGGGAATATCCAACTACCCTATTCTCTGGCTACAACTAGAAGGAGGCTACAAGCCCCTACGTTCTCTGGATACAACCAGAAGGTGGCTACAATTACCTGTCCTTGCCTCGTCCAACTGCCTTGAAGTAGAAGTAGAATGATGGAACCACTGTCACACTATCACTGTGAGATATAACACTATAAACCTATACAAATAAACCTAATCCATGCATCGACCATGCATCAACCTATACCTCAACCTATAATCAACCTGTACCATAAGCAAGTGCATAAACCATGCACCAACCTATACCAAACAACTTGTAATCAACTTGTACCATAAAAAAGTGCATCCAACAATGTACCATGTATGTACCAATCATGTGTCAACTACTAATCAACTATGACTCATCAATATGTACCAACATCATCAACTATACACCTCATGTATGTGCCAACTCATCTACTACTTGTCTCAACCATGTACCCAGCATGCACCTTAACCAAAATACCTCATCAATTTCATCATCCAAATATGATTTTTAAATTTGTAATAGACCTGGTGTATATGATCACATACCTGCAAACCTTCCTTAACTTTCACAACAAGAGACTAGCATTTTCATCAAACTTTTCTTTAGTCTCACATGACTAGTTTGGGATTAGTCAACAACCCTAACTTGAAATAATCATAACTATGTACCTATAATGGATAAAGATTTGAAAATATTACACAATTTTACTCAATTTGTTTTATACAATTCCTATAGGTGTCACTATTTGGAACCTCTCATAAAAGAAGTTATAGAAAAAATGGCATACCTTGCTGAATTCTGGCTTATTCTAGAGAGTGACCTTGTAGAGCGTGTCCTGCATAGAATATTTGTTGAACGGACGTAAAAATGTCACAAAGAATACTAAAGATTGTACTCTAACCAACACATTTGGACTTACTTAATTCATATATTTTATGAATAATTTATGATGTTTTTACATGAAACACATGTTTTAGACTAGTTTGAGGACTAGCCTCAAACCCTATTTTCCACAGAGTGTAACTCCAAAAATACAACAAACCACAAGATGAAATTTTTACCACAGATACTTGGATATGTTTCCACAATGACCTATCAATTTAATGGTCTGATTCATTATAGAAAAAAATTTATTGCGAAAATGGTGAGATGACCTGTAAATAACATACCTTAGAAAGCACTATCAAAAGAATTTATCCTCCCTTGAATTTTGGCCTTCTTTTCTTCACCTTCCCTCTAAAATTAGGCTTACATATCCTCTGGTTACCTCAGACACCTACACATATTCAATATGCTCAATTTTGATGTAAAATGAGAGAGCCTTGCCTCTTATTTATACTCTCCAAGTAGCTTCCTTAGAAGCATCTTCTAGGTCACTTTGCCCACTTTCCTTATTTTAGGGTTTACCCACTTCTAATTTCTCCATTAAATTTATTATTTAAATAATTTATTTTGTATTCACTCTGAATTATAGTACACCCGTCACTTAAATTTATTATTTACCTTCTAAAATTTCTTAAACCACTTTGACTATTTTGACCTTTTGGGGCTTCTAGATGACATACAAGGGTCCTCCAACTTCGTAAGTCCGTAACTCTCAAACCGTGAGGAGTTATGTGACGTTCCAAATACCACCAGAAATGGCATGACAGGTATTATCCATATAAAATAGTCTTACCTAAAAATATATCAAAACTCATACCATTATCCATCAAGCAAACTTGGTTCCATTACCCAAACCTGGGTTCTCCAACATCTCATGGCCATAACTCTCTAACCGTGAGGATTTATGTGACGTTCCACATACCAACGGAAATGTAATGACATGTACTATCCATATAGAATAATATTACTTTCAAATATATTAAAACTCATACCATTATACATGAAACATCCTTGGGTCCTTTACCCAAACCTTTGTGCTACCAGAATTTGCTACCGGACTTTCTTCAAGGGTTGACATCAATGACAACCAACCTTAATAAAGAGGGAGATGATATATTGGAGATCAGGATGCAAAAAAGGTGTATCAATATCATGAATGGAGTGGAGTTGGGATATAATTCCCAAATGAGCTTTTTTGAGGATATTTTCCATGCGATGGGAACTAATGATCTCAAGGGATCATGTTGTGATGCATTAGAACTTATATTGTTGTCCTCCCTGTTGGAATAACATGGTTAAGTCCTTAAAATGCATGAGAATGGTGAATAGAGTGCATAACCATTCGACACCAAGAACAATGTCACAACCATCCATGTTTATAGAAAACATATGGGATTTCAGGTGATACTGATGAATTTGGAGTCGCACATTCTGACATCATCCCCCCCATTTCGTGGAACTTCCATTGGCAATCATGATTTGAAAATTATTGACGACACAGATGTAATAATTGAATTATTAGGAAATGTAGCGATGAATAAAATTATGGGTGCTACCACTGTCCACAAGGATGATGACTTTCCTATTTTTTATGTAACCAATTAATTTGAGACTTTGGGAGTAGAAAATCCAGTGAGGGAATTAAGTGAAATCACTGGGTCAATGTCTGGTGGATCAGAGGGTGGGTTTAGATCATATGGTGGTGGGAGTTCCTCCATAGGTGGAACAAAAACATATTCTTCAAAAATATCCTCAGTCACAACCATAAAAATATTTTGTTCCTTACACTTGTGCCCGTGAAAATATTTGTCATCAAAATTATAACAAAGACCCTTGAGTTGATGTTCAACCATTTCATCCTTGGTTAATTTCTTGATCTTGAGGGGAGTTGTAGGAGGGGCATAATTGGTGGGTTTAGGGCGAGGAGGAAAGGAGGGTTTGCAGACCTGGGAAGATACAATCTGTTGTGATTCCTTGGATCATTGAGTAGCTTCCAATCAAGTCTAGGGGTGTGCCATGAAAACATTGGCATGAATTTCATATTTGAGGCCACTGATAAAGCATTCTCTAAATAAAGCATCTGGTGTGCCCTCTGTTCTGAAATACAAGTGCTCAAATGTGGCAATAAAGTGTTCCACTATCCTAGACTACTTTAACTTGGTCAAATGACCTAAATGGTGGGTGTCAGAGTCAAATCCATCATAATGTTCGGCCACAAACTGTGTCCAAGAAACATACCATTGGCATGGATTTTTTCACCATTGCCACCATTTCCGTCGTTCTAGATCCAAATGTAGGAAACCATAACGAAGCTTGTCTAAATCATCAGTAATTCCATGCAAAGAGAAATAATGTTACATTTGGGTGACCCAGCCTGTGGGATCCGATCCATCAAATTTTTTCACCTCAATTCTTGGAGGGCGAAGGTCTCAAGAAACGTGGGTAGTATGAGGACCTTGGTAATGGGAAGAGTCATGGTCATCATGATAAGATGGTTTTTGAGAAGAGGAAGGGTTCTAGGAATGACCCATGAAGTGTTCAAAGGTGGCTTGGAGGTCTTTGAGTTTGTTGATGTAGGCACATTGGTCCTGGAGCACCTCAATAGAAAAATTGATTTAGCTAAGTTTTTCATTGATATTCGTGATGTGTTCCTTGTTCTGGTGGGTGTCACTAATCATAGTATTGAGTTCTTGGGCTCGTGTGGTGGCCATTTGGAAAAATGGGCAGGAAAATGCTATAGGGGAAACACAAGGAGTCTAGAGGGGTGGGTGGGACCACTAAGAATAGGGGTTTCAAATGATAGGTACTATTGCAATCAGGGATAAAAGGGGGATCCAATGGAATAGGGAGAAATAAGGGTGTCGAATAAGGGTTGGGTCCACAAAAAAAAAGTGTTAAAAATGATATGTATCACTAGAATCGGGGTGAAGAGAGGAACCCAGTGGGATAGGTCCCAAAGAAGTGTGTCGATGGAACCACTAATTTTTTTTTCTAAATCTTACAGAGTTATACTCCATCCTGAATAATACTACAGTGATGAAATTCCCAAATTATTAAGAGGAAGAAATGTGAAGTAATTTCGCAACGAGAATGCAAAAGGCACATTTGCGTGGCAATAGGTCTTGTTTGTTCTTTTTTTGTTTCCATCCCCAAGGGTAGGATATTCATGGTTTCTATAGAGAAGGGTTTTTCATGTGCTATATTTCTTTGATATATGTGTGGGGTCCAACAATAGTACTTGGCCCAATATCTCAAGGTACTAACTAAGGAGGCTAGACTGTGCCCTTAGCCGCACTACTCGACTACCTAGGTACTAGAGAGTATCTTCCCGGGTGATGTTCTCGATGGCACTGTAGGAGTTAGGTGGCCGATCTTTTTATCTATGGAGGGCTTCAATATATCTAGGTTGATCTGTATACATGTGTTGTTGGATGTGCTACCACTCGAAGGGGTATGAACAAGGGTTACACCAGTGGCCAATAGATGTGCGCTTAAAAACCACTTGTAGTTCCTATGTGTATGCTTCCCCAACCATAGATTTATGTGTTGAACTACAAACTTTTGTATCTTTAAGACACTGAAATACATCTCTACCATGAAAAAATCAATTCACAATTTTCTGTCAAGGAAGGTGTTATGATACCACTTGCAATGTTCTAGATATAAAATAGTATGCAGAAAAGATATAGTTTAGCAAAAAAAATGGCAGAGAAACAATGATATAACCAAAACAATACCAGAATAATACCATAAAAACAACTGAAAGAGCACCTTGATTAATGATAGAAATCTTCACTTGCCTCTTCGAGGGGGAAACCTCTAGCATAGCAAAGCTCTATTACAATAATATCCAAGACAATATTTCTCATAACCTCTACTCCTATTTATATTAAATTTATCTATACAAAAGAACAATCTAGAGGAAGATCCCTCTAGAATCAGAAGCTTCTATTAGGTATTCTTACATTTGACTTATTCTTCCTTATTGCTAGGCCTTAATAATATTGGCCTTTATTACATGGAATTATATTATTCTACCTACATGAGGGGTTAGGGAGGTTAGGTCCCTAACATTTTTAGTGAGATGGCAGAGTTTCTATCATTGTCGTGCTTATGGACAGATAAAAGGAATGCACATGAACCAATTAGGGAATTGGATACTGTTGTTAATGATGCAATATCCGTAATGTAATGTGATATGAGATAGAATAGAATTTGGATATAGATTTGAATTTTTGGTCTTTGGTTCAAGTTTCAATGAGTATTCAAGAATGATATGACCCATTATATATCCAAAAATTTATCTGTGGCTGATTAATAAAAAGAATGAGGTTCAAATTGGCACTTCTAGTCATGAGATTTATCACAGATGAATGCTTGTTGTATATGTTATAAAGTAATTTACATATATGTATGTTGATGTGAATGGGAAGGATCTAATTTATAGTTCGAGGCTATGTGTTTTATGTTTCCAGTATTCCTTCATGCAATGCACAATTGCTCAATTTCTGTGATTCTCATGAGCATCTCAGGTGAGACCTTATTCAATTTCTGAATATTGAATATGTCAACATTGATGAGGATTTTGGTGTTAAGGTATTTCTAACCCTAGGTCTGAAAAACCACACCAACAGCACCAATCAAATTCTACAACAATTTCGAATTGGCAACATTGTTATTTTCTACATTATCTTGAGACTTATAATTTTTAGCAAAATTGGCTATCTCCCAAACTAAGCACGTATGGAAAATATTTACTAAGGAAAAGGTGTCTCTCATGATGAGGAAGTAAAATGTCGAGTCAATACAATTTTCTAGTTTAATGATCTAGGGTCCCTTTTCCTCCTTTAAAATCCCCAAAAATCCCTAAAAAGTGGCTGAGAATAGAGGATTTTGGACCACTTAAGCATCCCCATTCCAAAATTATTGGAATATGGCCAATTCCTTCACTATATATTTTCATGTCTTCTTTATTTACACCTTATAAAAATATCATACAGAAAAGAGTCTCTTTTAGAGTGTACTAGCCTATTGTTCAAAAATCAATCATTTGAAAATTATCAAGAATTGGTGCATAATTGAGAAACATCCCTCATTGGAAATTTGGTATCCTTGCTCACTGTAGACATACCTAGAAAATTTCATCTTAATATATGTTATTATGCCCCTGTTATGAACAAAATGCTATTTTGTCTCTAGACTTTTTTTTTTAATATAGGATATTCTTTGCTAATGCGGAAATATGTCAACGTGGTTGTTGATGTGACACCTTGGATCCACATGGATACATGAGGTGATTCCATTCACTTCCTTGGCCATTGTGGCCCTACCATGTCATTCTTTGTCACCACCACTTCTATCTCTCCTTTCTCTTTCTTCTTCTTTCCCTTTTTTTCTCTTTTAATTTATTTATGGGGCCCACCATTCTCAGATGCCGACCAGGCACCCCATGAATGGTTGTGGAAATTGGGTGGGTCCTTTCTGAAAACCTTTCTTTGGCATTGATATTCCCCATCCATAAACCATATCTATGATGTGGATCTCTTACGTCTTTCTAAGATGTGCCCAATTTAAGATGATCAACTTGGTTGTTCCTAGATAAAATGACAAGGGATGAATATGATCAATGCATCTCATTCTTTAAAGGAGTTTGAAGTTGCATGGGAGTTGGGTGATCCCAAAGTTTCATAACACTTACCTCCATGTTGCCATGAAAAACCATATGATAGGTTACGAGACCTTGGAATTGGGATTCAAAACCACCTTTCCAAATTCATGTAAACCACCCTCTCGATGTGACCCCTACATCATCTCTCGAGCTTGCCATTGTGCACCATGAACACCATTGATCCCACCAATATGGAATACCACCCCAACACCATGTCCGACCACCACTGTAGTCCACTTCTCCATCGCCACATCACCTGACACATGGCCTACACATCAAGATGTATAGAAAAACTCTCAAATTTCATATCTTCAAGAAATCACTTCATTTTACAAGGTACCCCTTTGGATCGACCTCTACAAAAATAATTAATTTAGCCTATGTATTGTCCCATATGGCCCAATATCTACAACCAATGCTATGACACCAATCTATAGTAAACCCCATACCCAAGTAACCCAATATGTTATTGAAACAGATTTGAGCCCATGATACCATTTAATATAATAAAATAAGCATAAAGTAGAACCAAAGGTCATGAATCAATGAATCAAGGTTCATAGTAATGATTACAGGCTCATGCATAGTTAAAAAAAACATGAATTAATCATACGCTCATGCAAGATACATCATTATAATGTAATTAACACACACAAAAAAAACATAAACACAATAACATATAGCAGTGTGGAAATATATGAAACAAAGTGAAGTTATCTTTAAAGAGTAGCTTCACCAACTGGTTGTATAATTCTGACATTCCACACAACCTTAGGGTCTATTTCACATTCACTCTCTACAACATACCACTCCTAATATTAGGCTATGAATCCACAAGGATGATTCTAAAACACACACCAGTTAGCTATCAAGCTCTCACATTTTTCTCAACCACACAACAATTCCCAACTTACTAACCTTGTTTCCTCGTCATCCTGTAGAACCCAAAGAAATGAACTCACTTCTTTGCAATGTAGTCTATTAGGATTTTCCACTTCTTTCCAAGGTAGTTTCTCAAGATATTCCACTTATTTATAGGGATCTAGGGGTATTGGTGAGGAAATATCACTGTTGAAAGCTCTAGGGAATCTCAACTGTGAACATTTATTACTCAACTTCCATCATCCTGTGCACAGAAGCATTAATTTATTGATAGAATTCCCAATGTATACCTACAACCAACTAACAATGCTCTCTACCTAAAACAATTAGTTTCCATTTCCAAAACCCAAGAATTAGAATGAGCAAAACAAATGAGGAATTAATTTAGAATGAATGAGTCATAATGATTGAGGAACCCCCAACAACAGAAATAATGGTATATATATATGGTCTAATAAAATATAATAAAATGCTTTATCCCCTTCAGAACCCTTGCTTTCTTGGAATCATAGACCCTATAACTTTTCCCTTATCCATCCACACCTAGCTATGCATTTTTATTATTATTATCAATTCTATTACATTTCTAGGATGAGAATGTACGTTTTCACAGTTTTTCATGATGATTGTTGATATTTATGGATATAAACTTTAATGAGAGTTTCAAAACATCCTACATTTTGAGTGGACACGCCACCCATCGACATGGATAAAAGACAGTAACAATGTTACAAAGGAACATGGATCCTAAGATTTTAAAGGAGATTTGGGATTGGACCTTTGAGAGGAGGTAAATGAAAAACTGGAAAAACAATTAGTGATTGAGAAGAGGTAAGTGAAAAATTATATAAATAAATAAAAATATAAAAAGGTCAATAGTCGTTGAGATATTGAATTAATAACAAATTTAGAATGAAAAATAAAGAGGGTAAAAGTTGAGAAGAGGTAAGTTAAAAAATAGAAATAAGTTGTTCATTAGGCTTGAGATATTAAATTAATGAATACAAAATTTAGAAGGAAAAGTGAGGGTAAAAAAGGACGTAGGGAAATATTAAAATTTTATTTATAATATTAGTTACAAATCTCAAAAAAGAAATTGTTATGAAATATTAGTTGATTAAAAATTTTTAAGAATGTAAAAGGTTAGAAGAGAAGATGATAAAATTGGGTACATGGGAATTGATGTTAAATTTTGAAAAGAAACAAGAGATGTTAGGATTTAAAATTAAAATCTTAAAGGGACTTATGAGGGAAAAAAAAAAAGAGAAAAAAAGGGATTAAGTTTGAGGACCTAAGCGATGAATGATAGGTTTCTAGGATTTGTTGAGCTTGTAGTTTTCATCTCGATTGAAGTTATTGGGGTGTTTCTAAATTTACAACAATTATTGAATGATGTGAGATGAGTGATGTAGCTCGAAATCTAAGATTTTGGTTTGATTGAAGAAAAATAGATGTTTGGATTTCTAGAAGTGTTCAACAATGGCCGACTTGGAGATACGATTATGGGAGGTGTCAACCATATGTTCTTTGAGACGATCTTGAAGGACCAACCTTTCTGACCAATATAATATTTTCCATAGGAGTAGGGAATTTGGTAGACTCCTTGGCCAAGAATCAGATAAGATTTGTCCTTGGCAATTCTAAAAATTTGTTTCAAGGTTCCCCCTCATATCTAGTTTACCATGGATATTAAAACATACAACTCTCTCACTTTCATAGATGTTCTTATCTCTCGTCTCCCTGATGGATCTCTAAACCACCAAGTTTATAGGAATAAGACTCACAAAGATAGATACCTTCATTCCCAATCCCATCACCATCCCGCTCAAAATTTTGTTGTTCTTAAAACCTTGAATTCTTGGTCCATTCGAATCTCCTCTCCCCAAGTCCTTGAAAAGGAACAATCCCACCTAAAAAAATACTTGATGTTCAATGGATATTCCCTCTCTCAAATCAACAAATCCTTTCTCTCATCTCATAATCCCAACCGAAAAACCTCCCCCCAAGTTTGCCTCCCCTAGCTCAAATTTCTCTTCCATATATCAAGCTCTATTGATCACATCTCTCAAATCCTAGCTAAAATTAATATTAAAACCTTCTTTAAACCCTACAAAACCCTAAAAAAACTTTTTAGAACTGCCAAGGATAAATATGATCCAATGTTGATCCAATGAGTTTACCAAATTCCCTTTCCCTATGGAAAATATTATATTGGTCAGACATGTTAGTCCTTCAAATCTCGTCTCAAAGAACACATGCATGACACCTCCCATAACCGAATCTCTAGGTCAGCCATTGTTGAACACTTCTCCAAACCCAAACATCTAATTTGCTTTGATCAAACCAAAATTCTAGCTTATAATCCCCATCACTCATCTCGCATCATTCGAGAAGCATTGGAATTGAGAAACACCCCAATAACTTCAATCAAGATAATGACTACTAACTCATCCAATCTTGGAAACCTATCATTCATCTCCTAGGTCCTCAAACCTAATCCATGTTTCTCTCTTTTTTTTTCCCTCCTAAGTCCCTTTAAGATTTTAATTTTAAATCCTAAAATCTCTTGGTTCTTTTCAAAATTTAACATCAATTCCCCTGTACCCAATTTTATCATCTTCTCTTCTAACCTTTTCAATTCTCAAATTTTTTCAGTCAACTAATATTTCATAACAATTTACTTTTTGAGATTTGTAACTAAAATTAAAATTAAAATTTTAATATTTCCCTACATCAATTTTTACCCTCTTCCTATAATATTTCAATCAACTAATATTTCCTCTGCATCTCAAGGCTAATGACCAACTTATTTATATTTTTTCACTTACCTATTCTCAAATTTTACCCTCTTGGTTTTTGCTTCTAAATTTTTTATTAATTCAATATCTCAACGAATATTGACCTTTTTATATTTTTATTTATTTATATAATTTTTAACTTACCTCTTCTCAATGGCTAATTGGTTTTCTAATTTTTCATTTACCTCCTCTCAATGGTCCAATCCCAAATCTCCTTTAAAATATTAGGATCAATGCTCCTTTCTAACATTATTATTGGCTTTTGTCCCCGACGATGGGTGGAGTGTCCACTCAAAACGTATGACATTTTGAAACTCATGACACAATTTATATCCAGAAGTATCAACAAGCATTGCTAGACTGTCAAGCCTTTCATATTTATAGGGACTTTGGCCTTTCTTCAAATAAATGAAAATATATTGTTAATATGGGAATAAAAATTTGGGTATTACATGTAGATTGAATCCCTCTATGCTTGTTGTTGCTATCATCCACAACATTTCTTTCAATGTCCTAACCCAAGACTATCCTACATCTACCCAACTTTTAATGTTTCTTCCATTTCTTGTGAATCTGTTGCACAAGGTTTCACTACCTAATTTTCTTTTATCCCATAGATTCTTACTATTTTACACTGCTCCCACTCACTATTGCTTACTTCCACCCCAACCTCCTTCTTAGGCACCATTCTGAATACATGTCATATGCAGTGCATAAGTATATATTTTTCTCCTCACTGTCAACTTTTCCTTTAGCTATCTCTCTCATGAACACATTCTCTAATTTCTCTACTACATTTCCTATAAATGTACCACCACATAAAACATTATGGGAATCACAACCCCCAATGTACTCTTTCAAATGTTTTGTTGCTATAACACCCATGTTTTTCTTTTTATTTTATTTATCCCATTTCTCCATAAGTTATTGTTTCTTCACTTCCTTCATATATTCCAAAACTGAACATAACATCACATTGATATACCTCTCCACTGCTTCATTCGATGGATGTAAGTTAAATTTCATCCCATCCTTCTCAAACTTGTAGGCATTTCTTCCTCCATCATGCATAGTTCTTTAACCAAATTGTCATGGCCTCATCAACAAAATGTAACAAGAATCCATGGACAAATAAACACATCAAATATAATGCTATCTTTATAACCTCCAATATTAAAATGAATCAAGCATTGGTCCCTTATAGTGAACCTATGCCCGCTTTGTAACCATGACATTATATATGTGGATGGATGAGGTGTACACTTCAATTTCAATTTGTCAACAACTTCATTAGAAAAAAAAAATTCTAAACTACCACCATCAATAATTAAATTACAACACTTACGTTCTATCTTACATTTCATTTTGAAGAGTGTCTTCCTCCATTATGTATCTTTCTTAACATCTTTCTTAGTTACAACAATATTTTACACATTGTGAAATGTTCTCCCTTTTCCCTCAATTCCACCATCTCACTTACTACTATTGGTGGTTATTTTTTAACAACATGAATTCTCCACTCGTCTTCTTCCATCCTTATAAAATATTTTTCATTTAAGTGAGACATGGACTCACATTCCACGTCTAAAGAAAATGCCTTCAAATTTTCCTCCTCTACCTCTACATCTTCTTCTAGCATGTTGGATCATATTGTTGCAACTACTTTCACCTTCTTCCACTTGTTTTTTGTTTTTCCGATGTCTTCAATATCTTGGACATTTTCTCAAGGTCTGTTGTTTTCTTAGCAATTTCTACTCAATCCTCGGGGTTGGTTGATAAGCCTCTTCCAATGAAAGAAAATTCAAAACATAAAACTCATCTTGAATGGCATAACTTAGACAATTCACACCATGGAAATAGATTTCAAGATCTCCTCATTCTTCCTAAACCTTATAGAAACTCTATAAAATTCATCCATGTACTCATTTATGACATCTTCAAAAGATTCAAATTCTAGAATCTTCTAAACATATGTAGAGAATGTTGGGCTATGTAACTCCCACTTGTCTCATTACTAATTAGAGTTCTAGTCTCTACGAGGAGTATGGTCCTATTTTAGGAGGTAGTTGAGGCCTAGTTAGTTTGAGATATTCTCTTTAACTAGTTAGTTTCCTTGTTTGATGTGAGGTTGAAATATTTCCTCAACTAGTGGATCAACGTAGTTGTCTATCTTACGAAAATCTTGTTGTATTTATATATACTTTATTTTTTCTTTTAATAGAGCACTCATGAACACTTTTGGTGTGTATAATATTCTCTAGTCTCACTCTCCCATTTCCCAATATGGTATGAGAGTGAGACTAGGCTTGAATCCCTCACTAGAGGCCCAGAGAAATGGAATGCTAGAGGAGGCTAACCTAGGAGAGTATACTAGATCATATGATAATATGAGTGTGATAATTAGATTGTTTGTCCATAGTTTTGTAGTGTGACACATATGTGAATCTACATACAACTTGTAGTGGCCTAATGATTGATAGTTCCAGTGGCAGAGCTAGAAATCAAATTCGAGCAGCCCGTGAGAACCAACCAGGGTGAAGTTGATGGAAAGAATCAAGGTTTGGTAACTCTCTGCCCACAATATTACCTATATTATCGAGCCCTTGTTCKTCAAAGGAGTCTTGTAGAGTGATTTCAAAGGAYGAAACTAGGATAACATGTTTTTTAATTCCCCCACGAGGTTTCATTTTAGATGGTATATGATGTTGGTGTGTGGCTCTCTCTCACCTTGAGCTGAGCATAGGTCTACAAAATGATCCTTAGTAAGTTCCAGTAGACTTTCCTAGGTGATTGGACCAGGGCCTTTTCCTCAATATGTTGTTATTAGTCTTGTGTATTTGGTGCCACCTTTCAGATTGGACATTACGCGTGACACCATTGCTATTCATATGGAGAATTTGTTGGAGCGTATAATTACAGGATGGAATTTTAATTGATCAATATATGGAATGGCTTGGGATAAGTAGTATAGGCTACGGGGCTAATGCCATTTTAATGGATATAGCTTATGGTGATGCTCTTGAACCACAACTATACATGGGCTATTATGTCTCTACATGGCAGTCGAAAAGACAATGAATTATCTGTTGCTCATTATATTTGGTCAAGGCGTTGTGAGTATATGTAAATGAA
>JASDQU010688836.1:20875-38762 GCA_032191745.1 Picea mariana
GAAACTAGGATAACATGTTTTTTAATTCCCCCACGAGGTTTCATTTTAGATGGTATATGATGTTGGTGTGTGGCTCTCTCTCACCTTGAGCTGAGCATAGGTCTACAAAATGATCCTTAGTAAGTTCCAGTAGACTTTCCTAGGTGATTGGACCAGGGCCTTTTCCTCAATATGTTGTTATTAGTCTTGTGTATTTGGTGCCACCTTTCAGATTGGACATTACGCGTGACACCATTGCTATTCATATGGAGAATTTGTTGGAGCGTATAATTACAGGATGGAATTTTAATTGATCAATATATGGAATGGCTTGGGATAAGTAGTATAGGCTACGGGGCTAATGCCATTTTAATGGATATAGCTTATGGTGATGCTCTTGAACCACAACTATACATGGGCTATTATGTCTCTACATGGCAGTCGAAAAGACAATGAATTATCTGTTGCTCATTATATTTGGTCAAGGCGTTGTGAGTATATGTAAATGAAAGCGATGGCAGAGTTAAAGCCTGTAGAAACTGCAAATAGAATCATAATCTGTAGGTAGTATGAAGATCAAGTGCAACCTGGGAAGTTATATTATTGTTCAATTTCTGGGAAATGTACTTCATTGTAGAGACGTGCAGTGCAATGCATGCCAAGGATAATTCATGGTATCACGTGAAGCACTGCATAAGTATCCATGGGCCATATTGAAAAACATTCATCCAGTTCTGCAATGAATAAGGTAAAGGATTCATTGAAGAAGATGTATGACATTTAAACTAAGAAAGTGAAAATTTTAATCATGTTGATGGGTTAAAGAAGGAATATGTGAGGTTGACACCATATTATGATGCATTGGACGTAGTTTTTAGCCATGAGTGGATCGTGGTCTTGAGAATAGGAGTGATGGCAGAGGTCTCTCGGACCATTTTCGTGACTGGAAAGGAGCCCAAGGAAGCGAAGGGCAGTTTTCCTATAATCACGTTACATAGTTTTCATTGCATTTTGAATTGTTTTGTTAAACAAGTTTGCATTTTGAATCTATTTTGTATGTACCGAATCTATATTTTCTTATTTAAAGATGGAGAGTTACATTATAGTATTATAGAAATTGTGTTTGAAACTCTAGTGAAATTAAATATTTAATGAAAGAGTTGAGGTCCATCATGTTGCATGTGAAACTATGGTATCATTCAAGTTGAAAATCGAATTAAAATTTATTGATTCGCATTATTTAGAGAACTTGATGTATTAGATAGATGAATAGTTTAAGTCTATGGATTAAATAAAAATCATGTTAACCATATATTATACATAATAATATTTTATTTTTTAAGAATTAAATTTTAATTACTAATTTTTGTGTTAGTAATTTCATATTATTAATAGGTTTTTATTATATAGTTTAGTATAGGACATATGTGTGATATTGATATTAACATACTTCAATTTAAAATAGAAAGTAATGATAGTAATTAATTAACTAAAGTGTGTGTGTGCACACTTAGGTTTAATTTACATTTGATGTTACCAAATATTAGTAAGGAATTCTTTCTCCCTCAAAATGCTTACACTTGAAAAGTTTTGATCACTATGCTTGAAAGATATTTTATTGGAATGGATAAAAAAAAAATGTTTGTTTGTTAGAAATGCTCGTCACTTGTGGGGCTAGCATTTTAACCATTGGCTAAGAAACCACAACCTAATGGAATATAAGACATCAAAATCACTTGGGGATCACAACTGGACTAAGCTACACCAACCCTTAACATGGCTGGATTTTTGGTGTCTCCTCCCTACTAAACATATCGTAAGGGTATTAAACACAGGTCACTTGGAAAACAAAACCCACACCTTACCTCATTGTGATAGTGAGAATTGACCATATTGGCATGGACATAGATTGATTTAATCAATGGTTTATAATATATTTTTTTTTAACTAAAAAGACATAATTTCTATTTATAGACAACAAAAGTATAATCCCACTGGAGAGGGCCTGCAATAGAGGAAACCAAGACCCTGATCTGGTAAAAGTATAAACAGACCACCCTAGGAATATAATATGGGGGTTGCCAAAACGAAAACAAACCCCCTCAATGATACATATGATCAACTAACCAGTCTCAGATAGATCAAAGAATTGCACACTTCCCCTTCTGAAATAACAAAAGAAGGGTTAGAGTCGTATACACCCATATGGATTTAAACTTAAGGGAAGCAAGAAAGAAATGCAAAAAAAAAAACAAACCCAGTGACAGAAGATCAAAACCCGACTTTTGGATTATGGAATCCCCCTAGGTAATCCAGCCACTCCTTTCCTTTATCACCTTTGCCAAGCTTTTCAACCGCCTCACTTGGTATGTCATCATCCTCGATTTGAATTAGGAAGTCCCGCATTCCAGTAGAGTGTTGGTGTTGGGTCTCCTATCTAACTCTGAACTTGATTTCGAACTGCAAGCGACAAAAGAGATCAAATTTTCCATCGAGAATTTCAATCTCTTGCGTGGTCCAGTCATTATCCGTTTTGGACTGAGCCATGACCTGAGCCACCATATCTTTAATCATCCAATACATGTCTACTAATTGGAAGTATCTAGTTTCTTTGGTGCATATGTATTTAGGGTCGTCCACCTAGTATTGCACCTCTCTAACAATGTCCATGCATGATGTTAGGTGTCGTTGGTGCCTGATATATTCTTCAATGCCCACTACACATTTTTTCTCTTTCTCTGTGCTTAGGTACTGATACCTCATCTAGTTCATCCAAGTTTCTTGAGCTATCCTTGATTGAGTAGTTGGGCCTCTTGACAAAGATGGTTATGATTGTTTACCTTTTGGTCCTACCCCTTCCTATCCATGGTTCATGAAATGTGAAGCTCTAGCTCCTCTTAGAGTGTCTCCTCAATAAATCAGAGATGGTGTTGGTCCCAAATCCTTATGTCAAACTTGAGATAGATGAAGCACTTAAAATGGGTCTTCACGATATTGGACCAACTCTGATGTGTTCATGTTTCAAAAGAGATTTCCTTTATTTTCTTGGTTTTCCTAGAGGTTCCTTTAATAACCAACCTAGAACGCTCAAAAGGGGATGCCGTCCCCAGGTCCTGAGGTCCTTTCCTCTTTCCATTAAGCCTATCACATGGCTCGACTAGTAGGAGGTCGCACCTACAATTATTTCGATCTTCTATCCATAACTATCTGAATCATGAATCTCCTCTACCCTCTGAATCTCACACAAGATCCCAATGTTTTCTCCCTCCTTACCAAGATGGGATCTCTCAAGCTCAATCTGCACTAATGACCTTCGATATTTACCGTATACTCCACACGTATTGGAATGAGTGCTTCTTGAGAAGACACTACACTGACCATCTTCCATTTGACCTTGCATCAAATTATTGTGGCAAAGTGGGATGGTTGATATGAACATGAACCCTTGCTAGGATGTGATTTCTCTTTACTTTACAGATGTTAGTCGAGTCATATGGAGTGGTGGTTACCTTCATATTTTCGTAGATCTGGGTGGCATTGGAGGGTGACTCTAGTTCACCAACTAGGCCCATATCGCTTATTCTTTCGATGGTTGTCTTGTACTCTTGTGCTGGATATCCATTTTTTGTCGAATCCTATGCCTAGATCATCACATGGAGTTTCATGTCAAGATCACTTAGCTTCGTGGCTTCTTTCCAGGTAGGGGCCTCAGTGGGGTCCGCCAAATGCCATGTTTTCATTCGAGAGTTTTGTAAGACGCTTGCATTTTCCAAGTAGTCCACCACTGAGTTCGAGTTTCGAAGAACATGGGATGGAATTATCATCTCGTAGTGTTGCATCAGGATTGTGACCTGCGTCTATCCACATGACAGTATCCAATTTGTGGAGATTTTCCCAAGGTTTTTCCCCTCTCTCAGGCAATTTAAAGTTGTTATGATCAGTAGAGAGTCTCCTTCCACCTGCAGAGTCGAGATACCCTAGTCTTTTTCCATGTCTAGGTCTCATATTAGTCCTTATAGATCTGCCCTGTTATTAGAGTTGTACCCAATATTGCTGATGTACATAGCCATGATTCTCCCCTCTAGGTCTCTTAACAGTCCCCTTGCTCCATAATTCATGGGGTTGTGCTTAGAGGCACCATCAAAATTCAGCTTGGTTGTTCCTTTTTCTAGTGGTTGCCATGCTTGCTATGTTACTTCTAATTTTCGTAGAGGAGTTTTGGGAGCTTGCTGGAAGGCTAGGTCGAAATTCCTGTGCCTAAAGATGTCTATTTCCCCCACAGGAACTATTCGGTATTCCACTGACAATGATGGATTCTTTCATGTTCTCTTTAATTGTGTTCCACACTCTTTGATTAGGTATGGAATTTTGTTTAAAATTTTGTTTATTTCTTTCTTTCCATAGGTTCAACATCAAGAACCCTGGAAATATCTCCCAAGCTTTGTTCATGATGGGATTTTGGAATGGCTCGACTAACTAGTGGGTAATTAGTTTTGTTGGGTTTTCTCTATCTGTACCAACTCTCTGAAACATTATCCCCCCATCATCCCAAATCCTTCACACTTCCTTGCAGGAGAAGAAGAGATGGGAGAAGGTTTCCTCCTCTTTTTTCCAGAGCATGCATATGGATGGACTTTCATACCCTTTCGATATTAGTTTATCCAAATTCCACACTTTTTGAGAGAGAATCAACCACATGAAGGTTTCTATTTTGGTCTATATCCATGGTTTCCAGATGCACTACCAGTCATGTCTCATATCCTCTTCTGTCAAGTTCACTACTTGGAAATAGGATTATTTTACTTTATACATCCCCTCACTTTTGTTTCCCCACCGGATAATATCCTGGTCATTTATTATTTTTATCTGTCTAAGGGAAAGCTCAATTTTAATGTGATTTAATATCTTTGGGTCCAGATGGGCATGCTAGTCGACTGAATCTTTCCAAATTATTGAAAGTTTAGTTGTTGGGGATCACGCGCTCTCCCAATACTGATGTACTTGGGTCCAACATTTTTCCAACATGGAGGTTCCAGCACATTCCACTCCTTCCTGGTTTTTTAAGGTCATAAGTTTCTCCCGGGCATTGTCCGAGAAGAGGGAGATCTTCCCATTATGAAATTCACAAAAACTATATTGTTGGACTAGCTCTCGATTCTGCCAGAATTAATTCCATATCAGAGGTCTCGAAAGGATTCTATGCATGTGGATAAGGTCCTGCGGGTCTACCTCAAGGGAATATTTTTTTTTCCACAATTTGGCCTAGAAAGTCTCTGTGTTATAGATCCATCTCCACCATAATTTGGTTGTTAGAGCTCACCTGCATGTAGGGGATCCCTAATTCAAATTCCTCCATGGGTCTTTGGTTTAAACAAATTTTCCCAAGCTACTAAAGCCCATTTTTTATCTTTTGTGGCTCCTCCCCATAGGAAGGATCTCTGTAGGTTCCTAATATTTTTCAAGATTCCTTTCATAGCTACCAACACGGAGAATAAGTACAAGGGAATGGAGCTAAGGACCGATCTGATGAGCAAAATTCTGCCAAGAAGAGTCAGGAATCTATGATTCCCATTTGCCAACTTTGTTTCTAGTTTAGCCAAAAAAAAAATCCATGAAGTATTACGGATGACCTTGTCGAGAAGCAAGGATCCCAAATACTTGGAAGGGAGACTAGATTTTTGGAATCCAGGAAGCCTGGATGTGTGTCTTTTGACAAGAAAATAAGTATTAAAGAAAAAAAATTGAGACATGAAAAGGCTTATGACTGTACCTGAGGATTCTTTGTAGAGATCCAACACATGTCTAATTTATCTGTCTTCTTTGACAATGGGGATCCCCATGAGAAAGTTGTCGTCAATGAACTGGAGGTGGGTCACAGGGTATAACTCTTCTTGTACTCTCAATCCCTGAAGTTTGTTCTCCACCACCTCCTTCTGGACTAGTCTTCCCAAGCCTTAAACTAAGATGATGTAGAGATAGAGGGAGAGGGGGTCACCTTGACGAATACCCCTCGTTGGGTTGAATGTTTTTGAGGCTGAACCATTGATAAAAATAGCTAAGAAATATGAGGAAGCCAACCCAAGAATCTAGCGGACCCATTCCTCTACAAATTCAAAAGCCTCGATCATTTTCTTCAAGAATTGCCATCTTATTCGATCATAAGCCTTATAAATATGTAATTTAATGAGCATGCCCAATTATTTTTATTACTTAATTGAGTGGATTGTTTCATGGAAAATGAAAATCCCATCCATGATTTCTCACCCTTCCACAAACCCTCACTGCTCCTTGGAGATGATGTTTTTTAACAAGGGTTCAAGTCTATTGGCCACCAACTTGGAGACTATTTTGTAGATAACATTACAGAGTGCAATTGGTCTGAAATTTTCTGCCATATTCTTATTTTTCCTTTTGGATTAGTGCTAAAAAGGTTTTATTGAAGGTTTGAGCATGGATCCCGACGTTTGTGATTCTTCCACAACCTACCAGATGTATTTTCTGATGACTTTATAGCACTTCTGGATGAACTCAAAAGTGAATCCATCTCGGCTTGGAGACTTCCATGTTTTCATGTTCGTGATTGTTCTTTCTACTTCCATTAGGGAGGTTGGACCCATTAAGATTTGATTTTGGTCTGGGGTGATAATTTTAGGGATGTTCCTAGAGATCTCTTAGATCGCCTTTGTCTTGTCTTAATATGGTTTTGTGAGAAACGTTTTTAAATGGTTGACTAGTTCCTTTTCTATGTATTTCAGGGAGTCGATTCTTTCACCCGTGATTTGGACAAGAGTCGAGATCCTGTTTTGATTTCTTCTTTGGAGTAGGGAGTTGTGCAATATTTTGTATTTCGATATCCTTCCTTCAACCATCGAATTCTATACTTTTGTTTCCATAGGACTTATTCCTGAAGTTTCCACTTGTTTAACTCCATTCTGATTTTATTTTCTCGCTCATTTATATCTTAAGAAGAGGCCCATGAGGATGCTAATTGTTGAATTGTTTCCATTTCTTATTCTAACCGATTCCTCTCTTCAAATATATTTCCAAATACTTCCGTATTCCATTTCTTGAGTTAGAGTTTGATATGATTCATCCTTTGTTGGAACTGGTGCATTTATGTTCCATAAAGGTTTCGTCGCTCTCTCCACCAAATTTCAATATTATGCATAAAATCTTGGCTATCCATCCAAAACAATTTCATACGGAAAGACCAAGGGCAGGGCACTAAGTTTCCCTCCCAAGTAAGACTGATAGGCCAGTGGTCTAAGCGAAAGAAAGGGAAAACTTTTGTAACTATTGCTTGTTGAGCTCGAAAAATGGATTTTGAGGTGAGAAATATATCTAGCCACACTGTTATGTTTCTTCCCAGTCTAATATTATTAGTCCCCAAGTAAAAGGGCCATTATTGATGTGAATGTCTACCATCCTATTATTATTTTTCCAATCTCTTAAGGATTCACTCTCTCCCTCCATGCATCTTCCACCACCCTTTTTTTCCTAGAGGGATGTGATCATGTTTAATTTTCTCCCTATGATCCAGTGTTGGCCACTCAAGGAGTGCCCAAAGTGGTTAAGGGCTTCCAGAAACTCTCTATTGAGAGGGGGGATATGAGGGCCATAGGAATTTGAGATGAAACCATGGGACTAAGATCCTATACCCTTGAAGCTCAGGGTGAGGATTCTCGAGGAGAGTAAAAAGAATCCCAAATTCCATTTCATGGGGTCCTATAAATTTCCAAGCCTCCTGAGGCCACATTAGAATCTAGTTCTTCTACCTCACAATATTTCCATATATTTTTTGCAATCTTTCCCATTGAAGTTCTATCACATTTTGTTTCTTGTATCATAATTATCCTAGCCTTCTCCTAGGTTATCCCATTTTTAAGAATTCTATGTTTGGATATGGAATTTAGGCCACACACATTCCATGATATTAGCTTCATGATCACTTATATTGGGTTTTGAATTACTTTTCCAAGAGTCCAATAACTTTTCCCAAGTCCACAAAGGTGTGTTCCCATTTCTTCGATCACCTAGCTATATGGATTTCAGTCTTTTATCTTTTCTTCATAAGATTATTTCTTGAGAATCTTTAGAGGTGTATTTTTCATTCAAAAACCACCCGAGGAGCTAACTAGTATCCCCAGGCCTAATTCCAACCCTCTAGAGTCTTGAGTCATCTCCTACGAGAGCTATAGTTGGGTTATATGTTCGGATTTGATTTTCGGTTCTTCAAGATCTTGATTTCAAAGCTTTGGTTGTTTTTCAATTTCTTCCATATTTATCTCATATAAATATGCTTCTTGGGTAATTTTTTCTTGATTTTCCTGGGTGTGTACCTCCATCTCACTTTCTTTGAGTTCTGGTTGACTTACCTGGTGACCTAGTTTTTCCTTTGGTTTTTTCCCCGGAATCTTTTGTGGATCTGAGGCCGCAGAAGAATTATTTGGTAAGTTTTGTTGCCTCTTCAATTCTTCTTTGTTTTGGTCATCATTCTCTAGGGAGATATCCTCTAGGTCTTGGAATTTATTTTTATTTGGCCCTCCCTCTTTTACTTGTTGGGTTTCCTATCTTATCGCTCCCCTATGTTTCCCCTGAATTTTCATAAATCCTTCAACATCTATACCCTCTGGTTGTTTGACGTCGGGTTGCTTGATATTCATTGGGAACTCACGATATAAGTGTTCATGGGTATGGAGTTTATTGCATCTAAAGGAGATGTGTTCATAGTCCACTATATGGGTCCACCTAATGTCCTAATAGGCTATTGTGACTGCGTTCGGGTGGGATCCTGCTACATTCATATATACATAGATCCACACATAGGAGGTGTATTTGGCCACTTTTATGATCTCCGATATTTTGATGAAGGATCCTAGGGTATTCCCTATTCCTTCCATGGTTTCCATCTCCCATAATTATTGAGGTAAAGAGTAAAGTCTAACCCGGACTAGGGCTACCATGAAGTCCTCCTTCTCTGGGGAGAACCTCTTTGTCAAGTATTGAAGGTGGAGACTTGCTGATTTAAATCAAATCAAAATGGAGTTAGACATGGAGGAATTCAAATATCCAATTTGTTTCTGCAAATTCTTCTCAAAATATATCATAATTTAATCTGATGTGTGTGCCCCACTTTTTGTCTACCAAGATGCATGCATGGCACATGCATGTTGCTCCTGATATGCATGCATGACAAATGTAAATTTTTTGGATGTGACTCTTGAGCTGCATGTATGATATCTTTTGTATGAAATTCAAAAAACAAATATGAAATGGAGTAGACATCATCTGCAATTAATGGAACAAGAATGTGTGCATATACTTGTGTAGAAGACTATTCAAAATAAGAGGATTGATCTTCTGATGGTTTCTCTTCTGGATCTATGTTCTCAATCCCATACATGAGACCTTCACAATATTCTTTATTCTCTAAGACAACCTCCAATATGGTCCATAGTTCATTTGGATTTGAGTCTCATGATTCATCATATACTTGGTGGAGAATTTCATGAGAAATAGACAAGCATATACATCCTATGAACATATATTGTCTATTGAGAAAATCGTTTTTCTCATCGGTGGAATCATGATCTACTTCCATTGCCATAGTTATTTAGTACAAGCCTCTTCATTTTAGTTGAAGCAGAATTGTTGGCTTCCACTCCAAATAGTTATGAGGCGTGAGAAGTATTGTTGGCAAGTAAAACATAGATTCCATATTTTCTGTGTTCTTCAATCTTTAGTACCTTCAAAAATATTATGGTGTGTCTTTTTCCTAGTAATTCATCGGCTCTGATACCATGTAAATGTGGATGAACTTGCACAGATAAGAGCTAGCTAGAAAAGGACATACACAATTTGCAAAAGAAATGAGAGAGAGAGAATCAAATAATTGTATTAACTGAATTCCACACTCAAAGAGTGAATAATTTACAACATATATAGGATGCATGAGTGACTATTGTGTCATAGTAGTTATCTAGAGAGATGTAGATACTCACTGATAGACATTGGAGTGAATTGCCACCTAGTCCTAGTTAATTGATCCATGCAATGATTAGTTAATTGAGTCACGACTTGCACTAGTCTAACTAAGTGTAATAGATTGTAACTGACTCTAAACTAAAGAGGAACATGGTATTTTTTAGGGGAATATTCTCTAGAGAGAATATTCTCATCTAAGGAAGAGTTCTCAACATTGGATTGTAAAACTTAGGAAAATAATTATAGGTGAGTGTGTAATATCTCCAACACCCTTCCTCGAAGACCTTGTCTCTGTCTACCAAGTTGGAAAATATGGATGTAAAGAAACCTTTAGAACCTAGCTTTAAATCCACTTGTCCTTTTATCTTTCATCTAGTACTCACCCACCCCATGAGGGCTTTCTCAAATGGTCATATTCCCATGAATTTCCCTATTAAGGTGTGATCCTTCATGTTTTGAATATAGTTACTGATATTAGGTGAGGTCAATTCATACCTTGGATTTTCCGAAGTACAGCCATGACAGTGGTTCACCTTAGTTCTATGGACTCCTAGGTTCTGTAGCTCCCCCGACCTATCTTTTCTGTCCTTACTTGTGCCCCCCATGTCAGAATTTTCTGTCCATTGTTGTGCTTTCCCTAGCACCGCATCCTTAAAATTTTTCTAACTTTTCTGGCTTTTATCTCAGGAATGCCTTGAGGATTGTGTCAACCTTGGTAAACCCGTCCCTTTCATCTCCATTTTCAAGCCCCAAAATCCACACTCAAACCCTAAACCCTACCCTACATCATTGCTCGCTCTCTCCATCACGTTCCAAAATCAACTATCTTGATGGATTATAATATTAATAAAGTACCTGAATATTAATTATTGTTTAAATGATCAAATAGATAACCTTTCCATTCATTTAAAAAAATTAAATATATTCTATAGCCTAATATAGATTAATAATAAATGAATCCAAATAAAAAAACATGCATTTTACAATCCAATTAGTGATATGGATGAGTCATGTAAGATGAGGAGTGTGTAAAATAAATAAATAAATAATGTCCAATATTTAATTGAATATTTTTTTTATTATCTAAATATATAAAAATAACATAGATCTTCGCTACATTAGTATCCTTTAAACCTAAAATATTTTCATTTAGGATGTTCAACTTGCATACGAGTAAAGAGTAAAGTAGAATTTATGTCTCATGTAAATAAGAATCCACATAATGCATTTAAAATGTTGAATTTTAAATGAATATACATGTATTTGATGCTTTAAAATATTGTCTTCATAACATTGAGGACATTCTTCCATAATGTTTCCAACCTTTTATATATATATATATATATATATGGAAAACTTAAGTGAAAGTAATATATATGAAAAATTTAAGTAAATTATTTTCACATTAATTTGGCTTATAATATTTTGTTAATAAGATTGAGGACATTCTTACATAATGTTCTTAATCTTTTATTTATATATATATATATATATATATATATATAAAATATTAATTTTGAATATAGTATAATGGATTTTTATTAATTCCTTTTACAATTAAGATGAATTTGATTCAATTGAGTTTAGGGAAGTCTTTTGTGAATGGATTTGGCTTATAGGTATGGACTTGTGTGTAGTTATTTTATAATGGTTTTGGATTAGTTTTAAAAAGAAAGGGCTAATGAATTCTCATCAAGTAAGGAGTTTGTTTTTAGATGAATTAATTTTCAATGAATATGAAATATTGTCATAAACTACAAATTATTATGATTTAAAACTATAGTGGATGGAATTATATTTATGATATATATAATTTTTTACTTTATTTTGTTCACATGTTTTTTTTTTTTGCATAAATTTATTAGTCCAATATGAAAACTAGCTTTGACTTCAATATTCTCTCATTTAAAAGCTACAAATTGTTCTAATCAAGAATATGAGATGAATCTAAAACAAAATGTTTCAAAACTATATATAGAATACATAATACATCATATAAAATGTTGGTAGTAGAGAATGTCAGATTCATTCTAGAATCCCAAAAAAACTTACAAAATGAGGAAACAATTTGGATCCCTCTATAAACTTGACATAAATATTCTTGAGTTTCACCTAGAAGAATATTCTATTTACTCTATATTTAATCTAGTATTTATGATCAATCCTATAATAATTTAAATATTTATTTGATAATTTTAGATTTATTTAAACCTCTACTAAACAATGTAACATATTATTCAATCATTTTAAAAATGTCAGGTCCCCAGGATCCTACTCTTAAGTATATCTTTAAAGGGGTTATTAATGGCCTCTTTAATGACAACTCAAATAGTTATATACTAATAAAATTACCAAAAATATTATTATAATAAAACTTTATTAGATAAAAATAATGACCTCATTAGTTCCAGGAATCCATCAAATACAAATACATTATGAGAATATATTGATAACCTTATTTACTTTCTATGTTTTCCCAATTTTTTTAGGATAATATATTTTACTAAATTTTATAAAATAATTCAAGGAAATTTGAAATCTTGTGAAACAAATTTTAAAGTTTCATTGAAAATAATATTCTTTAAAAATTCATGAATTCTCACAATATCTTTAGTAAATACATGAACCATATCATGTTTTTCATAAGTTACAACTTTAATAGAAATAAAATATCCACATTTTGTAGGTTTGTCCACAACTATCAAAATGGCATCATTTCTCTAAGATGTAAAATGAATTGAAATAACAAAATTTATCAAGAATACTTCCTATTTATTATCAAGAATATCATGAGGTCGTAACAAGCCAATTACATGGTCATGCTCGACTTTCATAAGTTGGAATTCCAAACACTTATCAACAAAATGTTTTGCACCATTCTTCATTCATTCTATGAATAACTTCAACTTCAAATATCCATAAACATCATAAATCTAAAGTGGAAATTATATAATGAATGATGATCTTCATTAAAAATCATCTTCTGGAGATGTCCCTCCTAGGGAACAAAGATCCTCATGTGGTATCTAATGGGGAAAAAAGATACTTGTTTGGCATATTAACAAACCATACACATTGTAAACATGTTCATTAGGGTTAAGTTTTTAATCAACATCAGCATATAGTGTAGACACCACCAAATATCTCTCACTTATTAGTAAAGATTTCAATCTCTTAAATCCACCTTTGTTATGAACCAAACACTTATAGCACAATAAACTAGAAGTACATGCCATGTATGTCAAATATTAACATGGAGCACAAATCCAAGATATATAAGATATATAAGTTACACTATAACTCCTTAAATAATAGGATAACTTCCATCAAATATCTTAATACATTCATACATCTAAATCATGTGTCCTCAATAATGGCTACATGATATCTATATATAGCTATTCATACATTGCACATGTGGCCCCTTCATTATTAGGATCACCAATATTACATATACATTTTCCTATTACATACTTAAGGGTTACCTCAATTGGTCTAGAGCCAAACATGAGTTTATAATGCTTGTTGTTGGTCACGGGTTTGATTCTCTTGGTTCTCCTGACCCGACACCTCATAATTACGGTTGACAACTTACCCCTCTTACCATCCATGGATCATGGGGAGGTATTTAGAGGGTTTTTCATGAGTACATTTCCTTGGAAAAACATATACATTTACTCATCATATATCCATTTAACCCCTATATACCCCCTTCAGGTCATACCAACCTTTAAGGGAATCATCGAGTAAATACAAAGTGTACACTTGAGTGCATGTTCTAATTTACTCATTATCTCTTTGATATATGTAATGTAATGTTCTAATTTACTCATTATCTCTTTGATATATGTAATGTGAAATTCATATTCATTAATAAATTTCAATCATCATTGAAACCTCATATCCATATCACTCTAAGTAAATATATGTTGTAGGGCCTAATGGTCCATTTCAAGTTTGAATTTGCAACACAAGGGGTAATGCTTCCATAGCCTAAAAGCATGAACAACTAGGACAAAATCTAAGTCATGAGTCATATAGTTATCCTCACGTGATATTATATTCTTGAATAATATGAAATTATTGGTACATTCTCGGAAGGGAAACATCCCAAACCATTCTTGGAAGAATTAGTGTTGAAACCACAAAGTCTCGCTCCATGTTAAGGATTAGTTTATACTAGAAAATTAGTGGAAATAAAGGATTACTTTATACTAGAAAATTATTTCTCACACTTCTCCATCCATTCAAATTTCCTTCTCTTAATTTGCAAAAAAGTGGTAATATTAGTAATTTTAAAGAATCACTTTTCAAAACTTTTATAATAAGCCACCAAACACACAAAGCTTTTCCCTAATCCACATTCTTTGATGTTGGATACTTGTTGTGGCCTCAAACTTTGTGAGATCTACTATATCGTCATGTCTTTAGATAATATGAACCAACTAATAAATTGCATACTAAATGAAATAACATTTGGACATCTTATAATAGATATTGTTCTCTCGCAACCACCAAAAAACTACCCTTAGATACTCTTCATGTTCCTCTACAATACTTAAATATATCAATATGTCATCAAAAAACATTTAAAAAACTTAGTTAAATATTTTAAAAAAATCCCATTAGTGAAACTAATTAAAACTTCAGAGATATTTTTCAACTCAAAAGGTATAACAAAAAATTTATGATACTTAAAATGACTTTGGCAAGTAATCTTTGAAATATCCCCATCCTTAACCCTCAAATTATGCTACCTAAATCATGAATCAATATTATCAAACATAATATACCCTTTCATCTATGTTGTAAATATCTACATTTAATGTAAATAAAACAAATACAACCAAATTTATATATTTTATAGGAAAAAGTTTCCATGTGGAAAACATCTTTTTTAAAGCCACATGGCATCATCTCATCTTATCATAAATTAACAAAAACGACCAAAATCCATGGAACTAAGGGCATATTTATCTTAATTGTAGGTTTAGGGCATCCAATGGGTATGATTGTTGAATTTTCTCCATTCTCATTGGATTCGCTAAAAGTTAAATTCACAACATGGTGACTGTGCGTTAAGTTCATATGCATTAGTTTTGGTGACTCTGCATGTTTTCTATATTAGCAGATCTTTGGTGACTCTGTCGATCATTAACTATCTATATATTTAGGTCTTCAGTAACCCATCTTTTTCATCTATATTTCAATCCTCCTCTGTTTTAAGATTGGGAGATACAATAACCCATTTTTCCAATACTTTCCTCAACCCTCTGCTTTTAGGAAGGGGAGATATCAAACTGTTAGAGACAAACCGTGGAGTGCCTGTTTTCTCCACTTAATTAATACAACATGTTCATTACTTTGAAGTTCAAACCATATTATGGGGAGACATTTATTCCGAAGCGCTTCTCACTTACAGTAAGGACAAAACAATTTACCTTTGCGATAAAAGCCACTGCCTATGGTATTCGAAATTAGAAATCATTTTTATAGTTTGTTTTTTTCAAATCTATAGCGAGATTTTCTCACATTCAAATAATGAGTTAGTTATTTTTCTCACATTCAAATAATCAAGCGTAATGCATATTATGATTATGAATTACATATTATGATCTCAATTTTGAGAAGGGCCTAAAGACCACCAGGGGGACTAACCTGTAGACCAGTAAATCCCTCCAAATATATCATGGAAAATGAAATGGTAGGTGTATGAAAGATTCCAATATGTAGTCCTCTGCATTGATTGCGTGTATTTATTAGGTTCAAAGGTATATGGATTTTCGTCCACATATTTCAAAAAGTTGAAATTGCAAAAAAAAAAAAAATGCTGAAAACTTTCTGTAACTCTGTGAAGTGAGGAGAACGTCTAAATTATGATTCTGTTTTCCTATTCTCTCTCTTTTTCTCTCCGCCGACCTTGTGTGGGCTACTCTGCTACATCATCCATCATATTTTTAAGTAGACCGTCTGAGAGATACCAGCGTGCTAAACTCCTGCCTCGCATTTGACATGTATACCTAGTAGAGATCAGTGTCGGAGCATAAGAAGGAATCCATTGCAGGCCTTCACATTACATTAATTGGTATGTGATATAATTTTGGGTGTTTATAAATTTGATCATCTTAATTTCATGAGTCAAATTGTTGGGTTGAGCGGGTTTCATACACCAATTTGATATATAACTTGGTCTTGATCTTAAAAATAGATTATTATTATTATTATATAAGAGTATTTAACATTGTGTTTAATTGTTTTGTTAAATTTTCAAATAAAGATGTACATGAAACACTTTTTTATTATATATATATATATATATATATTTTCCAAAATATATATAACAATTATATATCATTTAAAAAAAAATTGTTCTAGTAATCATAATATAATAATAATAATAATCTATTTTTAAGGTCTAAGTGAAGTATACATATCCTACTCTCTTTTAGATTTTTTAATCAAATCCATACAGAATAGGGTATGTATATTTCTTTAGATTTTACCAGTCAAATTGTTGAGCGGAGAGAATCTCATATACCAATTTGGTATATGGCTTGGCCTTGACTTTAAAAATAGATTATTATTACTATTATATAAAAACATTGTACTTAGTTCTTTTGTTAATTTTTCAAATAGAAAGATACATAAAACACTTTTTTATTATATTCTTTTCTTAATTAAAAATGTTTGTTAAAGAGCACCATTTTAGATTTCTTTTTATCTTTCAAAAAATTGGTTTTTTCTCACTCTTTCATCTCAACTATAAATTAATATAGAATTAGATAAAAATTTAAGAGGATATTAATTGTATTTTAATATTTAACCATACGTTTTATATAAAATGACCTACTTTTTATAGAGTGAGTTATGGAATATACGTTTTATATAAAATGACCTACTTTTTATAGAGTGAGTTATGGAATATAGAAATAGGTAAAAAAATTTCACTCTTTCTTCCTCTATTATTTAATTATTATTGTAATCTATTAATTATATTAAGGATAATAATTGTATTTTAATATTCAACCATTTGTTTTATATAGAATTATCTACTTTTATAGAATATAAAAATAGGTGAAGTTCTACTTTTTCTCTCCTCTCCTCTCTTATCATCGATTTCATGGTGTCTCCATTTTTGTGTTATTTCTTACTAGTTTAAGTAGGTAGTGTCTCCACTATCTTTTTAGTTTAAGAGAGATCCCAATCCCTAAGAGTTGTGTACTTATAGAAATGATGATGAGAGAATGTAAATTAAAACACATCATGATTAAACAACAAAATGCATACGATTTGTTTTATATAGAATTATCTTCTTTTATAGAGTTATGGAATATAAAAATAGGTAAAGTTTCACTCTTTCTCCCCTCTGTTATCATCAACTTCATTTTTGTGTTGTTTCTTACCAGTTTAAGTAGGTAGTGTCTCCACTATCCTTTTAGTTTAAGAGAGATCCTAATCCCTAAGAGTCATGTACTTCTAGGAATGATTGTGAGAGAATGTAAATTAAAACACATCATGATTAAACAACAAAATGCATAGGTATACAAGGATCTGATATAGGATGACATCCAACAATGTGCCTTGAGGAAATGCGTACTACCAAGTTTCAATCTATCCATAATGGGGCTATCTTCGGGACAAATATTGCTTGTCATCCTCATCATTGGCTTCAAGTTGCTCAACATGCAATGGGTGAGACTTCAAATGTAATTCTATTTTCTTGCCAAATTTGTGCTCCTCATTGTGATCATCTTAGCACTATAAGATATTTTTTTACTTTGTCCTTTATCATAACATTGAGAGGGTGCCATGTTTGATTGAGGGAGACTACCATTGTTTCGTAGTAAAATAGTATGATTGTTGTGATTATTATAATAGATGTAGTTGTTAGAAAGAAAAAAAATTGATGAGTCAAATATCTTAC
>JASDQU010688836.1:40208-51648 GCA_032191745.1 Picea mariana
AGTGGAATATATCCAAATGCGCAATCAAGGTAAGATAACGATCAAGAACATAAGTCTGATAAAACCTTAATCAATCATATGATAAACCAGTGATCAAGTATCAACCAACAAATCAAAAAGACGACGACAGTATAATCAACGAAATAGGTGTTTTCACATTTGCAATTGTGAAAACTGAATCGAAATTGAATTGTAATGGTTGCAAAAAACGAGACACATGTTCATTAGCACAATGCGACAATGATTTGTCATGATACCGCAAGGGGTGTAGGCAGCTTTTGAGAGTAATCGAAAAAAATTGGGTTGGCTGCCAACAATCATCGATCACTCCTTCTGGTCTGATGGTAGAGTGACCAACTAATTCTAGAATAGTAGGAGTAGGTCGGATTTTTGTTCCGAGTTGTAGAAACTTCATAGTTTCTATTGGCATGATGTTAATTGCTACCCCTAAATCAACTAGTACATGCGGAATAGATGTCTGTTCAATTTTAACTATGATGGTAGGGTTTCCTGGGTCGCCATATTTAATAGGTGGAGTTTTTCCTAGCATTAGCTCAGACAAATCCCCCACTACATGCACTGTGAGGGGATCTTTAGGTTTTCGTCCAGGTTTTATGATACATAGATCCCTCACAGTCTTGGCATAAATAGGGACATCCCTTATTGCTTGCAATAGTGGAATATTAACATGCAGATTTTGCAATTCTCCAAGGAGATTGAAAGATGGTAATTCCACAGGCTTGGTAATTTTCAAACTTTCAGGGAAAGGTGGGTCTGCTGATTCTAGAATGGGTTGGTCAATTTCTTCTATATCGGTAGATGGTCTCTCCCCTGATTCCTTATCTGATTATAAAAATGGAGCATCTTCAACTATTGGCTCGACTATTCTCCCTGATCTTAAGTTTATTTCATCACAAGGCATAGGAGCAATAGATAATGCTGGCACATTATGTATGTCTATGTTCTGAACGACATTATTATTTGGGTTTGGGTTAGGTTGCACATGCATCTGAGGTCATAAGGGAGGATTGTTTGGTGAGTTATTGGGAGGAAATTACAATTGTTGCTACTAGTATGGGGGTTGGAACTGTTGTTGAAAGAAGTTCGGTTGGTGTTGGCTTTGATAACTTAGTTGTTGTTGAGGACCTCTCCCGTATGGGTTCCATTGCCCATAGTGATTCGGTTATTGTGGCATAGGTAACCATGCATTGGGATCCTAATAAGAGGGTGGCATTTGATTTGGAGGGGGGGCATTCAACTAGCCATATGGTAGTTGATTGTTCCAATAATTAAATGCTGGAGGAGAGAATTGAGAATTCATACCTTGACCTCTTGGCTGCCATTGTCTCCTTTGTGTGATCAGATAGACAGCCTTTGCTTCCTCATTAGTTGCCTTCATTGATTCTTTTACCCTTGGTAGAGAAGGACATTGTTCAGTGGCATGGTCTAATTCACAAATAAGGCATACCTGGACATTGTTCAGTGGGCACTCCCTTGGTGGATGTTTCTTCCTGTATTTTGAATAGAAACTGCTTAATACTTGCTCCGGTTCTGCTTGTTTCTGTTTGACCTACAAAGTATCCATTTGTGAGGCAAAAGATTTAATCATCTCTATTTTGAAACTTTCTAACAGATTACCTATTTATGTTCTTGCTTCTCCTCCATTGGTTGATTTATGTACCCTTGAAAAACCGGTATCCTTGGTAGCTGGCTTATTCCTTGTAGATCCTCGAGAACATCTTTTGCAAAGGTCTACAATGTCCTCATAGGATTCCTTATATATATCTCCTTTACCAAGCATATTCAGCATATCTAAACAATCTTCTCTAACTCATTTTAGCAAAATGGTTTTCAGAATGTCCTTACTCACATTCGAATGGCCAAACCATTGTAGATTGTATTGGAGCCACTCCACAAAGTCTTCAAGGGTCTCGTCCTCCTTCTATGACATTTTGAATAGCTCCTCTCTTTGTTCCCTTGTTCGACAATAGTCTTGGTATTTGTGCAGGAAAAGGTGCCTCATTTGTATCCATGTTGAAATGTTTTCCCCTCCAAGACTTATGAACCATCTTAACGCATTTCCTTTTAATGTGGCTGCAAAACAGTTTAAGATTCTGCGCAGTGGTAGTGTAGTCATAGCTTCTACAAAAAATATCAAATTCAAACAGAAACTCATCCAGATATTCAGTAGATAATCCATGAAGATTTGGGAGAGCCGAGAGAGGTATGTTTTTCATAGGAGCCATCCCTCGTGTAGGAACATCAAAAACAGGAAAAAATAGGGTAGAGTTAGTGTTTTCATTGTTTACTTGATCCTCGTTGTTCTGTGGATTCTCTTGGTAGAGCTCTTCTTCATTATCCCCTTCATTCTCCATATGTTCTCTCACTCTCCACTCAATATGAACAATGTTCCACTCTTCCTTAGTGACTATCTGACCGTTGATCTGATAAACAACTTCTTCTAGGTTTTCTCGGTTCTAGGCTATACTGCCTTGATCCTCAATGTTCTCCAGTGTTGCTTGCTGATTTGTTGGTGACAAATCTTCAGCTTTGATTTTAGATTCAACTTCAGCTTTAGCCCTTGATGAGAATGATGTTTCGAGAGGAGGTGTTTCTGTTGACTGTAGATCACGTCCTCTTGGAGGATCGGCAGGGAGAAAAATGGATAYTGAAGATGAATCTGCTCTRGCTATAATCTCATCAACAATGGTCTGTCATCCTAGTATATTAGGATTTCTTCCTCCATGTCCTCTGGTACCTGCAATGTTAGTATTTTGGGGTGTTGATTCTCGCATTTGGTGATTCATGCAGACTATTCATTCCTAAAAAAAAAAMTAGTGTTCTTACCAAAATCTACAATTATCTTCCCCGACAATGATGCCAAAATGTTTGGGCACTTTAATTGTCTAATTGAATGGAAAATCAAAGTGTTCAATATAAATTGTTAACCCACGGAAGTCTGTTATTTCAAGATAATTCTATATAGTCTATGATAGATTATGAAAGCATCTCTAATCTAATTGTAGTAGGGAAGTTCTTTTTTTAACAAAAAAAACAAACATTATCGCTAACACAAGTGTGCTGATACAGCTGGAGTGCTACAGACTTAAAATCATAATTACAATCTAAACTGATGAATGTACAAAAGTCATCAATTGCCTAACTTAATCTAACTTTCTAATTTACTTTTGCAGGAAGAAATTCTATACTATTGTGGAATGGAAATCTACTTATTGCAAGAAGCTACTTCACACTTTTAATTCTCCAAAACAAGATTTTAATCTAATGCAAAAAAAGGAAAAGCAGTTCTCTAGCCATGTTCAACAACTGACTTCTAAGTCTCATGAGACAATCCTATGCGCATTTACCAAGAAGGAACTAAACTGTAACAGTTATATTCAAAAATATCTAACAGTTAAACCATTTGCAATGAAACGACTAAATCTAGAATTTGAAATAGAGGGGAATTGGTGAGGAAGGTGGGCCCTTTCCTTCTCACTAAATCCACTCAAAGAGATAGGTTACAGTATGCTAAATAAATTCAATCCACTTCTTCATTTAATTGCCAAAAAGATGTCTGTGTACAATAATCGCTACTTTCTTTAGTTCAAGGAAAAAGACTAACAACCCTTTACATTACAAAAGCTATGCTATTTAAAGTCAGAGTCAATCAGTGTTCAGAAAAAGAACAGTCTTGAGAATCCCTGATTCTCAGGTTGTTCATTAGATATCATTAATACCAAATCTTGAATTTTCCTTCATCAACATCGTGAGCCAGCATTCTAATCAGCAGGTGTTGCAATAGTCGTATCACAATAGGACCGGTGGCATATGTTGTAACAAATTATGAGATTAACAAGATTTTGTTGTAGTAGTTGTGTAACAGCTTCCAAGATTGATGGGAATCCGTTGCAGAAGTCATGTAACAACTTCCAAGATTGGTGCATAGCTGTAACAACAATGTGTTTCTCGAAGTGGGTTGTTCTAACATTTTGATCATTAATTAAATGATTTCATGGGTAAAATAAGTGAACATTATCAATTAAACATGCTAAGTAAATGAAAATATAAAAGCAAGATGAATAGTTCATACCTTGGGAAAAGGGTCTTGGTGCTCATTATAATAGTCATTTATATTAGGAATGAGAAGGTTGAATGATCAAAAGGTGTAGTGAAAAGGGACATTTCAGGGTCCTAACAATATACATGTCATGCAAGCCTGCTATACACTATGAAACATGCTTGATTGATTACAACAATGGAAATCAAACAAATTGTCACGGATAATTAAACAACATAGCTAAAGATTAGGCAATCTCTAACGGTCCCTTTCACATGGACATAGTAAGGAAGGAAAGCTTCCTTCAAAAACCCGAACTTCTCCAGAATTCTCGTCGATGCCATGTTTTAAGGGATCATAAGAGATTCGATCCTCTTGACTCCCTGAAATTCTTTGAATCCCATTTTCAGGGCTTTTGTCACTGCTTCAGTGGTGAAGCCCATCCTCCAGTACATTTTAAAGATGGTGTACCCCATCTCAGCTCAACAATTGTGAATTCTGGTTCCTTGCTTGAGCATGATATGGCCAATGGGATTCCCTTTGAAACATATTGCCTTGAACCATGGGTGAGGAATCACCACCTTCACCAGAAACTCCCTCAGCTTCTCTTTGGATTTCAAAGCTTCCCATGCCATGAACTTGGTCACTTCTTCGTCACTAGCATACCCTTAGTACTTGGTCTTATGTTTTTCATGCATACATGATTTAAGGGTATGATTGTGATCTAGTTACAACTGTTGGATTTAGGTACTTACATCATGATGATAGTATCAAACGAAGAGAAAGGTATTTAATCCAAATACTAGCTATCGATGGTCAACCCACCATTAAATATTTGGATGAGCTCCAAGAGTCGACTCGAATTCCAACTAAAGATGGGATTGTGATTCAAACTAATAAGGCCATGTTTTAAAAAATATATCATAAGTAACCCCTACAGTATGAAATATTTCTTAGATAGCCGGAAACATCACTTTGACATCCTTATACCTCATTTCCATAATCATACGACTTTATTCTTGTTGTCATGAAGCAAGTCAAGCCCCAAGTTTGAGAAACATTCATAACACAAAACTCATCATTTTTATCATACGTGGGGCATGGAATAAATACCTAAAAATCCACACTATGGCCATGAAGTGAAAAAATAATATTTTTATAGTTCATTAATGGTTATACGTCTCCTGTAAATCGCATAATGGACCTTATCAAATTGTTATTTTTTATTTCCTTCATTTAGCTCAACCCCTTAGCTTCCTCTTGCACACAACTCATAAGTTCACAACAATGTGGACTCTCACCACTATAATCCTGTTGAGATAGATATTGGACAATATTCTGTGGTAAATGCATCACTGGGCCATCTATTCCAACATCCTATAAAGGACAACTAAACTTACATTGTAGTTTTCACAAATACGTTGAATTATGTTCCTCCCTAGAAAAGGAATGAAGGTTCTTCCTTTAGAAATGTGACATCCCCAAAAAAATAAAGTATTTTTGAAATTTAAATTTGTTGGAAAATTATTCCGTTCTTAGTAAATTTGAATTTGGAATTTTTTTTCCATTTATGGCAATTCCGAATTTCGAATTTGATAATTGTAATTAATTATTGTGACTATTGGGCAGAGACCTGATTTGACCCAACTAACTATTTGACTAGGACACTTGTATGAAAACAAAATATTTTATATTGATTGCAGGAGGACAAATGGAACAACCATGTTAAATTCAATTGACCATGACTCCATGAGTGGGGAACATGTTGGAACTACCTCTGGGCTGATTGTAACAAGTGGCAAATCAGAGATTTGGCCATTGGCAGCCAATGAAAATTAGGGATTTAGAAAGCTGCGAAAATTCCCAAGGGAGGGAAAAAGACCTCGGCAAAAAGATATTATGGATAAATAGCATATGTGAGGAGGCAGGACGCTGCCAAGTATGATGGGAAAAATATTATTGATTTTCCCTTGCCGTTATGAACACTACTGAGTGAGTGTGAGGAAAGAGGAATTTGCTGGAATGGAAGGATAGTACTGAGGAGGAGTCTTCCAAGTTCACCCGCATGGATTCATGGTCAGGCTAGAGGATGAATTAGGCAAGTGATTTTTGGCTACCCTATTCTACGGTTGGGTGAAAAGTGGATGTTCCCTTTGTCTTCCCGTGAACTATTCCAGATATGTAAACCTTTCCTTCTCTGTGTGAATGATTATATCTATTTGTCGTAATGTAACTATGTGAATGATTATGTCTACCTGTTGTAATGGATCTAACTGGACTAAGTTGAGATGGCTTCCATAGATGATATTTGTTCATTGTATGAAGTTTTATAATCAAGGACTAAATTCTGGGATTTCCCCTCCTGAATTAAAAACTTGAGACAGAGTTATCTTGTGCAAGTGAATTCGAAAGTATAAATTTGTCTATAGGAAAAAGTTTATTTTTGTAATCTCAATATTAGATAGATTTATCTATGAGTATTTAGATTGAGTAGGTCTGTACACATATTCTTGTAGACTCATATATATATATATATAGTGCACATAGATACATATGTGGTAGTACTGTGTATAGATTTATTAAAGAATATTTATTGACAACAATAGAAAACTCATTCATACAGAGATTTTTGTCAACCATTTTAGACATACAAACTCTACCAATAAGAAAGTCAACTACCTCTCAAATAAGAAATAACTGAAACGAAGAGTCTGGAACTCCTCATATCTTACTACAGTAATATAAGTAAGTCATTGTTCTGTTATAAGATAATGCAGAAGTAAAATTCGAAGATAATTATTCCAGAGTATACATGTGAAACTGTCCTGAACAGTATAGATTAAGCAATTACAATTCTGTGTATGCAACATGCGGTTTAAAACTCCTATTAGCCCTTTGGCCTAAACAATGAAGAAAGTATATATATATATATATATATATATATATATATATATATATTTCTGGAAGGAAAAACATAGAATCATAATTTTACTTAGACCATTATATCCAATCTAACTAATCACTATTGCAGATTTAAACCAAATTGGTAATAATTATAAGGAATGCTGAAATGAAATAAAATTATTTAGTATTATAGATCTAGCATAAGTCGATCCAATGTCTAGCATTTGAAAACAGGGCCTGTCTTGAAGGCAATAACCCTGGTATTTAAAATTTAGGGCATAACGAGACCCGAGCAGTAATCAGTTATCAAATAATTCATTTACTCTAATGAAAAGAACAATCTTGTAGAAGAAATTTCTTCAAAACTTATACTGTAACCACCGTGACCAAATCCCCAGTTACCTTTGGGGAAATTTTTTCCCCTTCTTCCAAACCCGATAGGAATTTGAGGGAATCGAATTTGAATGACCTCTTTTAAATTTGGTAACCATGACTGTTCGAAAATCCAGAAGGGTTCAGAAGGGAACTCGAATACCTATTGCACCAAGTATGGGGACGAACATCCAAGAGCATTGCATAGACGAAAAGCCTAGAAAATTGACCTTACAAGGATTAGAAAGGCATACTTAAGGAAAAATTGAACAAATAGAAATAGAACGATAGTTGTTTTCTTTTAACACATCATTTAAAGACTTTACTTAACTTCCAACCCCAGCTCGCATGACCTTTCCTTGTTGATTTTCGGCTGGACAATCGCTCAGGGACGAGGATGGATGGGCGGTAGCTCACTGATGGGTACCCTCGCATCAAACAGGGCCCATCATTAGAATTTGTGTATCAATTCAAAAAAAAAAATAACGAACTAAATAAATATAGTGAATATCTTTATACAACAGTCATAATTAAAGAACAACGAGAGAAACTATACTAAGTTCCTTCATACAGAGATGGTATGGAGTGTTTTAATCCTTAAGAATTACTTTCATACCAGAAGTATATCTAACTGTCGATATTAGACTACCTTTAATAAAAAAGAAACAGGTAAACATGTTGTGCGCAGACGTCATGAAATTCATTTCTTTCCACACGATACAAGAACTACTCGTTAGTTGAGTTATAGACCCACCAAAACATTTTTACAGGGAATATACTATTAATTCAATGGTTGTTACAGAAAACCCTAGCCACTGGTTCAAGTCRTAATATTGGCGAAGAGGACAAACGATGTTTGAGAAAGGTTAAGGACACTTTACTGGTATCGAAGAGTTATCTTGGCATGCCAGAATCACAGAAGCCTTTGGTTCAATACTGAATATCTGGTAGAGACCATGATAGAGACAAGGGGATATATACGACGCCTTGTACATTTTSAGAAGGGGMTCTTYMGTGAGGCTCCACCCTTTCTCAGATGAACGAGATAGCGTTTACTAAAAACCCTATGAAGGATGGCATATATAGTAAAAGAACAAAGAATGCRGTGACTGTAACCAAAGGAAAATAAACCCGAGATGTCAAGAAATGCATAACCTTTCCATTATTCAAGCTATAGACTGTAGAGTAACCTTCACATCAAATGACCCAGTAACCAGAATGATTTTATAATACAAAAAGTTCCAAAGAGACACTAACCAGAAGCTCTTACCTTATTATGCGGAATTGAAATGGTAGAGATCCGTCCAATACGTTTGATTCCAGAACAAGTCCATGACTTCAACATTGCGTAGTTACAGAGAGGATTAGATGACTCGGTATTTGGTTAAAACACAGAGTTGGTTTTTCGAAGGAGGACTAGTGAAAATGGTAGTTCTAGAGCTCATCTACTAGTTTACAGATGTTTAATAACGGTCCTTAAGTCAGTACTACAATTAGGGCAAGGTGGCGAGATTCTGGAGGGACACTTTAAACTTGTGATAATCCCGAGAGGCTATTTCCTACACGTCATAAATGCTTTGGCAGAAGGGTCATTATACCTCCTTCACTATATCCGAGGTTAGTCTCGTCTAAATCCACGAAATGGAATTGGTAGGCATTCCAATCTTCTGGTTCTAAGTTTGGTTAGGGTTCATTACTCGAATAGGATGTCGGTTGTTCCTAAAGGGGTGAGGCAAGAACTGGATTCGTAATTACCATTTCAACACCTGGCATTCATGCGTTCTATGTCCACGTTGATGGTAAGGAGTGCATTAAATTCACTGCCTCCCTTTCCTGAAGAAAACATAATTTCCACACCAACATTTATGAAGGGTCATTCTTAGTACTCCTCTCATGGTTGGCCTTGCTAGCATGGTACCTTTGAAAATGGATTATATAGATGTAGGAATTTTGTTTAAATGTTTATGGCTCAATAGGATTTATAATAGTGTGATTATACATAGAATGTTACTTAACCATTTGGTGGCGCAATTTATTCGGCCATAGATATATATACATAGGTATATAAATTGTTGCGTGATTATGTTGTGGCAAAGTTGTTATATAAACTCTTTGGTGTGTATATGTGTATAGTTTGACCAGGACAAGAGTGTAGCCTATGCGATTAGGATAATGAAATATTGTTCGTATTACAAGGAGTCATTTTAAGTGAAGATAAAGTTTATAATTTCACTTATAAAATAGCTTTGGTAAGTTTCAATGTGGAAGAAGAAATTCTTAATCTCCCTTGTAGCTAGGTTTGAGCCAGATATACCTTTGGATTTAGAGTCCATGCCTACAAAGAAAAGAATAAATATTATTTTTTTTCTAGTAATTAGAGGTGCATTACATATGGTATCAGAGCAAAAGTTACAACACTACGCCTGAACAGGGCCACATTAGTTGCTTAGTATATATTCTGATTTATGTAAAAATAATAAATCTTATGGTTACAAATAGAAATCCCTTTCTGTTTTGTGTTAATTATGGCAGCTTAGGACGATGCAAAAATCAGGATGGAAGGAAATCCGTAGCAAAGACCTCCTGGAGATCTAAGATAAAATAGTGATGGAAGCTCACCCACAAAGGTGTTGGAAACAATGAGGAATCTTATTGTTGAACTACAGATTTTCAAAGCCGACAATGAAAAATTGAAGAAAGCACAGCAAGAACAACAACAAATAAATGAAGTCCTGTTGTGCAGTATAGTGACCAAGAAAATCCCAAAGGAAGATAACCATGTCGAAGAGGTCAGGAAAAGGGCCTCCAAGAACTCTGTGCTGGAAACAGAAAAAGGAGACAGTTCATCTAAAGGAACACCTTCAGCTGAAGACAAAACTAAACTAGATAGAAAAAGAAAATAAGTAGACCATATTGAAGGAGAATTTAAAAAGATTAAACCAACTACCTTTGATGGAGAATCCAAGATAGGAGAAGAAGCCGAGGCATGGTTGTTGGACATAAAAAAATACTTCCAGATCTACAACTATTCCAGTAACATAAAGGTCAGAATGGCCATCTACAATCTGAAAGGGAAGGCCAGCGTTTGGTGGCAAGACCTGAAATTGGCCAAGGGCCTAAAGGAGAAATAGTTGGAATGGTCTGACTTTAAGAAGTATTTCAAGAAACAATACCTTTCTAAAAGCTATTATGAAAGAAATATGAAAGAATTTTACGAGTTATGACTTAGACAGATGACGATGGAGGACCTTATAAATAAATTTCTGGAACTACTAAGGTTCATACCGTACATCCGGGAGGATAAGGTAAAAATCCAATGATTCTTAAGATGTCTACCAGAGTCCTACAGGGATAGAATTGAGTTTGACAACCCCAAATCCTTGAGTGAAGTATTCAGAAAAGCACGAATGTGCTATGACCACTATAAACAACGAGTAGAGTTTCCCAAAGCCTGGAAGGATAAGAAACAAGATTGAATGAACCAGCGGAAGAAGGGATACCAACCAACTCCTTATCAGAATGTAGAAAAAAGTTTTCCAAGAAAGGATTTTCACTCCAATCATTCGAATACGCAAGGCAGCAGTAAACTGGTAAACCTGGGAATGACGAAGTTTGGGGAAAGCTCCGACGAGCCCTTAAAGTGTTGTGAATGTGGAGAGCCTCATCTGAGGAGGAACTATCCACGTTTAATTTCAGCAAACATAATTGTTGTTCATAATTTGTAGGAAGCCTCGACGGTGGGAAACGTGGGCGGAAGCCTACATCGGATAAATGCAACCATAGATGGTCGACAAGCTAACCACCAGTCCTTGGTCGTAGAAATCGAAGGTAAGATCAATAACACTCCAATTTTTGTTTTAATTGACCCTGGAGCTACGTTAAGTTATATTACTCCTGATGTAGTGGAATCGAATAAAATTAAGAAACTCAAGCACGCAAAATCATGGCTTGTACAACTAGCAATAGGTACTAAAAGGAAAGTAGTTGACTTTATTTCTGATTTTTAGTTTAGCTTAGATGGTCAAAATATAAGAACAAATATGAACATCCTACCACTAGGATCTTACGATATGATTATCGAGATGGATTGGTTGGAACAACACA
>JASDQU010688836.1:55556-71657 GCA_032191745.1 Picea mariana
GAGGAAGAACATGATGAACACTTAAGTATAGTTCTGCAAACGTTGAGGAAACAAAAACTGTATGCCAAATTTGACAAGTGTGACTTTTATCAGAAAGAAATACAATATCTAGGACATGCAATTTCAGCAAAAGGCATTGTCGTAGACCTTGAGAAGATAAAATCCATTATGGAATGGCCGGTACCTAAGGATGTAGTGAATATCTGGTCATTCATGGGAATCACTGTATATTACCGCATATTTATAGAAGGGTTTTCCAAGATAGCCTACCCTATCATGTCATTACAAAAGAAAGGGACCAACTTTAACTGGTCAAAGAAGTGTCAATACAGTTTTAACAAGCTAAAGGAATTATTGACAATTGCACCCATATTGAAGGTAGCAAACCCAGATAAAGACTTCAACGTATGTGTAGATGCAAGTAAAGACGGACTAGGTGGTGTCCTAACTCAGGAAGGACACGTTATTTTTTATGAGTCCTGGAAATTAAAAGAACATGAGAGAAATTATGTCACTCATGACTTAGAATTGGTAGCGGTAATACACACCTTAAAAATGTGGCAACACTACATAATGGGTAGAAAATTTCTACTATTGACAGATAATAACGGGGTGAAATATTTGTTCAGCCAGCCAGATCTTAATGCAAGACAAGAAATATGGTTATCCTTCTTGAGAAAATTCAACTTCGAGGTCAGACATATCAAGGGTAAGGAAAATAAAGTAGCAGACACTTTAAGCAAAAGAGTCCATGGGTTATTTGAGATAAATATCAGTAGGGTAGAAAGTGATTTGGAACAAAGAATAAGGATGACAGGTATTAACGATGAAAATTACACTAAGATGATGGAAGAATTACAAAATAGTACCACAAACTTGGATAAACTAGATCTAAGTATCGACAAGAAGGGACTATTACAATGTAAAAACAGACTTTACATACCAGATTCAACAGAGTCAAAATTAACAGTTTTGGATGAAGTGCATAAGAAACCATATTCTGGCCATCCAGGTTACCAAAAAACAATAACAGTACTTAGAAAACTATTTTACTGGCCTAATATGAAGGGCGAAACAATAGAGTATTTGGCTAGGTGCCAATATTGTCAGCAGGTTAAGGCCGAGCGCCAACATCCAACCGGCCTATTATAGCCATTTCCAGTACCAAAATGGAAATGGGAGACCATATCCCTGGACTTTATAACAGGTTTGCCTAAAACTCAGAAACATAATGATTCTATCATGGTTGTAATCGATAAGCTCAGTAAGTTTGCACACATTATTCCTGTAAAGTCTACTTTTAAAGCTATAAACATTGCCAAAATATACATGAAAGAAATTTTTAGATTGCATGGTATTCCTAAAATGGTGATTTTAGATAGAGACGTAAAATTTACATCTGCTTTTTGGAAGGAATTGTTTGCAGGGCTAAATACTAACTTGAATTTCAGTACGAGTTATCATCCACAAACGGATGGACAGACTGAAAGGAAAAACCAAATCATAGAGGATATCGAGCAAGTGGGAAGACTACCTACACTTGGTAGAATTTGCATATAACAATGAGTACCAAACTTCGGCTAAGTTGAGCCCTTTTGAAGTATTATACGACAGAAAGTGTACGACTCCAATTAGTTTGGATAACCCAACTGACAGACTCATAGTTGGACCAAAGATGCTCCAAGAAATGGAGAACATGGTAAGAAAGGTACAACAGAACTTGAAAGAAGCACAAGACAGACAGAAGAGCTATGTAGATAAGAAAAGAAGACACTTGGAATTTCAAGTGGGAGACCACGTTTATTGGAAGGTAAAAGCCCTAAAAATCTCGTTGAAGTTAGGGAACTGTGCCAAGATGACACCCAGATTTTTAGGGCCCTTTGAGATACTAGCACGAATTGGACCTGTAGCATACCAACTTGCACTTCTAGCTAATCTAAGAATTTATAATGTATTTCATGTTTCTTTGTTGAAAAAATATATTCATGACCCTTCTCATATGATTGATTGGAACTTGGTATAGGTGGAACCTGAAGGCGAGTTCCAGGTGGAGCCCCTGCGCATTCTATACCGGAGAGAAATAACACTTCAGAATAGAGTCGTCGCTCAGGTAAAGGTGCAATGGAAGCACTTTAGTCCTGAGGAGGCCACTTGGGAGTTGGAGGGAGATTTGTGGAAATCTCATCCAATCCTCTTCCAAGAAAGGAACAAACACTGAGGACAGTGTTTTACTGAAGGGGGAAAGGATGTGACATCCCCCAAAAAATAAAGTATTTTTGAAATTTAAATTTGTTGGAAAATTATTCCGTTTTTAGTAAATTCGAATTTGGAAAAATTTTGCCATTTATGGAAATTCCGAATTTCAAATTTGATAATTGTAATTAATTATTATGACTGTTGGGTAGAGACTTGATTTGACCTGACTAACTATTTGACTATGACACTTGTATGAAAACATAATATTTTATATTGATTGCAGGAGGACAAATGGAACAACCATGTTAAATTCAGTTGACCATGACTCCATGAGTGGGGAACATGTTGGAACTACCTCTGGGTTGATTGTTACAAGTGGAAAATTAGAGATTTGACCATTGGAAGCCCCTGAAAATTAGGGATTTAGAAAGCTGTGAAAATTCCCAAGGGAGGCAAAAAGACCTAGGAAAAAATATATTATGGATAAATAGCATATGTGAGGAGGCAGGACGTTGCCAAGTATGCTGGGAAAAATATTATTGATTTTCCCTTACTCTTATGAACACTACTGAGTGAGTGTGAGGCAAGAGGAATCTGCTGGAATGGAAGGACAGTACTAAGGAGGAGTCTTCCAAGTTCGCCCTCATGGATTCATGGTCAGTCTAGGGGGTGAATCAGGCAAGTGATTTTTGGCTACCCTCTTCTACGGTTGGGAGGAACATGGTTGTTCCCTTTGTCTTCCCGTGAACTGTTCCAGATATGTAAACCTTTCCTTCTCTGTGTGAATGATTATATCTATTTTTCATAATGTAACTGTGTGAATGATTATGTCTACCTGCTGTAATGTATCTAACTGTACTATGTTGAGATGGCTTCCATAGATGATATCTATTCATTGTATGAAGTTTTATAATCAAGGACTAAATTCTAGGATTGCCCCTCCTGAATTAAAAATTTGAGACAGAGTTATCCTATGCTATTCGAAAGTATAAATTTGTCTATAGAAAAAAGTTTATTTTTGTAATCGTAATATCAGACAGATCTATCTATGAATATTAGGATTGAGTAGGTCTGTACATATATTCTTGTAGACTCTCTCTCTCTCTCTCTCACACACACACACACACACACACACAGATATATAATGCACATAGATACAGATGTGGCAGTACTGTGTATAGATTTATTAAAGAAGATTTATTAATAGCAATAGAAAACTCATTCATACAGAGATTTTTGTCCATCATTTTAAACATACAAACTCTACTAATAACAAAATCAACTACCTCTCAAATAAGAAATAACTGAAACAAAGAATCTGGAGCTCCACATATCTTACTACAATAATATAAGTAAGTCATTGCTCTGTTATAAGATAATGCAGAGGTAAAATTCAAAGATAATTATTCCAGAGTATACATGGGAAATTGCCGTGAACGGTATAGATTAAGCAATTACAGTTTTGTGTATGCAACATGCGATTTAAAACTTCTACCAACCCTTTCGCCTAAACAATGAATAAAGTATATATATATATATATATATATATTATTCTGGAAGGAAAAACATAGAATCAGAACTTTACTCAGACCATTATATCCAATCTAACTAATCGGTATTACAGATTTAAACCACATTGGTAATAATTATAAGGAATGTCGAAATGAAATAAAATGATTTAGTATTATAGATCTAGCATAAGTCGATCCAATGTCTAGCATTTGAAAACGGGGCCTGTCTTCAAGGCAATAGCCCTGTTATTTAAAATTTTGGGCATAATGAGACCCGAGCAGTAATCGGTTATCAAATAATTCATTTACTCTAACGAACAGGACAATCCTGTAGAAGAAATTTCTGTAAAAGTTATATTGTAACCACCGGGACCAAATCCCCAGTTACCTTTGGGGAAATGTTTTCCCCTTCTTCCAAAACCGATAGGAATCTGAGGGAATCGAATTTGAATGACCTCTTTTAAATTTGGTAACCATGACTGTTCAAAAATCCAAAAGGGTTCAAAAGGGAACTCAAATACATATTGCATGAAGTATGGGGACAAACATCCAAGAGCATTGCGTAGACGAAAACCCTGGAAAATTGACCTTACAAGGATTAGAAAGGCATACTTAAGGAAAACTTGAAGAAACAGAAACAGAATGATAATTGTTTTCTTTTAACACATCATGTAAAGAATTTACTTAACTTCCAACCATGGCTCGCATGACCTTTCCTTGTTGATTTCCAGNTTGGGGAAATTTTTTCCCCTTCTTCCAAAACCGATAGGAATCTGAGGGAATCGAATTTGAATGACCTCTTTTAAATTTGGTAACCATGACTGTTCAAAAATCCAGAAGGGTTCAAAAGGGAACTCAAATACATATTGCATGAAGTATGGGGACAAACATCCAAGAGCATTGCGTAGACGAAAACCCTGGAAAATTGACCTTACAAGGATTAGAAAGGCATACTTAAGGAAAACTTGAAAAAACAAAAACAGAATGATAATTGTTTTCTTTTAACACATCATGTAAAGACTTTACTTAACTTCCAACCATGGCTCGCATGACCTTTCCTTGTTGATTTCCGGCTGGAAAATCACTCGGGGCCGAGGATGGATGGGCGGTAGCTCATGGATGGGTACCCTCACATCAAACATGGCCCATCATTAGAAGTTGTGTATCAATTCAAAAAAAAATATAACGAACTAAAGAAATATAGTGAATATCTTTATACAACAGTCATAATTAAAGAACAACGAGAGCAACTGTACTAAATCCCTTCATACAGAGACGGTATGGAGTGTTTTAATCATTAAGAATTACTTTCATACTAGAAGTATATCTAACTGTCGATATTAGACTACCTTTAAAAAAAAAAGAAACAGGTAAACATGTTGTGTGCAGACATCATGAAATTCATTTCTTTCCAAACGGTACAAGAACTACTCATTAGTTGAGTTATATACCCACCATAACATTTTTACAGGGAATATACTATTAATTCAACGATTGTTACAGAAAACCCTGGCCACTGGTTCGAGTCGTAAGATTGGCGAAGAGGATAAACAATGTTTGAGAAAGGTCAAGGAGGCTTTACTGGTATCGAAGAGTTATCTCGACATGCTAGAATCACAGAAGCCTTTGGTTCAATATCAAACATCTGGTAGAGACCATGATAGAGATAAGGGGATATATATGACGCCTTGTACATTTCGAGAAGGGGGCTCTTCTGTGAGGCTCCACCCTTTCTTGGATGAACGAGATAGAGTTTACTAAAAACCCTATGAAGGATGGCGTATACAGTAAAACAACAAAGAATGTTGTGACTGTAACCAAAGGAAAATAAACCCGAGATGTCAATAAATGCATAAACTTTCCATTATTCAAGCTATAGATTGTAGATTAACCTTCACATCAAACGACCCAGTAACCAGAATGATTTTATAATACCGAAAGTTCCTAAGAGAAACTAACCAGAAGCTCTTACCTTATTATGCGAAATTCCAATGGTAGAGATTTGTTCAATACGTTTGATTCCATAAAAAGTCCATGACTTCAACATTGAGTAGTTACAGAGAGGATTGGATGACTCGGTATTTGGTTATAGGGAGCACACAGAGCTGGTTTTTCGAAGGAAGACTAATGAAAATGGTAGTTCTAGAGATCATCTACTAGTTTACGAATGTTTAATGACGGTCCTTAAGTCAGTAGTGCAGTTAGGGAAAGGTGGCGAGATTCCAGAGGGACACTTTAAACTCGTGATAATCCCGAGAGGGTGTTTCCTACACATCATAAATGCTCTGGCAGAAGGGTCATTATACCTCCTTCACTGTATCCGAGGTTAGTCTCGTCTAAATCCACGAAATGGAATTGCCAGGCATTCCAGTCTTCTGGTTCTAAGTTTGGTTAGGGTTTGCTACTCGAATAGGATGTCGATTGTCCCTAAAGGGGTGAGGCAAGAACTGGATTTGTAACTACCATTTCGATGCCTAGCATTCACGCATTCTATGTCCATGTTGATGACAAGGAGTGCATTAAATTCACTGCCACCCTTTCCCGAAGAAAAAGTAATTTCCAAACCAACATTTATGAAGGGTCATTCTTAGTACTCCTCTCACGGTTGGCTTTGCTGGCGCGGTACCTTTGAAAATGAATTATATAGGTGTAGGAATTTTGTTTAAACATTTATGGCACAATAAGATTGATAATAGTATGATTATACATAGAATGTTACTTAACTGTTTGGTGGTGCAATTTATTCGGCCATAGATATATATACATAGGTATATAAATTGTTGAGTGATTATGTTGTGGCAAAGTCGTTATATAAACTCTTTGGTGTGTATATATGAATAGTTTGACTAGTACAAGAGTGTAGCCTATGTGATTAGGATAATGAAATATTGTTGGAATTACAAGGAGTCATTCAAAGAGAAGATAAAGTTTATAATTTCACTTATAAAATAGCTTTGGTAAGTTTCAATGTGGAAGAAGAAATGCTTAATCTCCCTTGTAGCAAGATTTGAGCCAGATATACCTTTGAATTTAGAGTCCATGCCTACACAGAAAAGAATAAATACATTTTTTTTTTTTTTTTGCGGTCATTAGAGGTGCATTACAAGAAAGATATGCCCTCCCCCAAAAATGAAATTTCTCAAACTCAATGCATGACACAAGACTTGTCGATATTGACTGGTTCTCAGTTACTTTCATCTAAAAATTTAGCTCCATGCACTACAAATATCTATGTTCCTACATCTTCATGAACTCAAAGGTAATCGGATATGTCATGCTTCAAATGTGAGTTACAGCTTTATATGAGATTATATAAGCTTTACCTAGCCGATCAAATTCAAGATCCAACTTTGAGAAAGTTGGACCTAATGGCACATTGAATAAGAATGGTTCTCTCTCTTTTTCTATGTCATTTAATGTTAACAAAGAGAAAAAATAGTCATCCTAGTGCAAAGGATTTTCTAGTATAATTGYGATCCAATATGTTTTTACCACCAAACACTATGATGAAAGCATACTAACAACAAAGCTAAGCTTCTATAGTAAAATTAAAGTACCACATAAAGTAGTGTGATTTCCATGGTATCACAACCCCTCCTCTACAAAAATATTGGAATAAGCCTTAGTATTGATTATGGAATTGCTAAAATGGAAGCATCKCCACCTGATGATGCTTCCATGAAAGTTGAGGTTGAAGTTATAGCTAGTGCATTACAAAATGTTAAATCCATTGAAGCCTTGAGAGATTTAGAACCATCATGAAATGTCAAACTAGAAAGTGGCATAKTGTACATGTGGGATGTTGGGGGTGATCACAATACATCTTAGAGGACTGTGAAAACCCTACTAACTCTCYGTAAGATATTTGACTCATCAATTTTTTTTCTTTCTAACAACTACATCTATTATAATAATCACAACAATCATACTATTTTACTACGAAACAATGGTAGTCTCCCTCAATCAAACATGGCACCCTCTCAATGTTATGATAAAGGACAAAGTAAAAAAATATCTTATAGTGCTAAGATGATCACAATGAGGAGCACAAATTTGGCAAGAAAATAGAATTACATTTGAAGTCTCACCCATTGCATGTTGAGCAACTTGAAGCCAATGATGAGGATGACAAGCAATATTTGTCCCGAAGATAGCCCCATTATGGATAGATTGAAACTTGGTAGTACGCATTTCCTCAAGGCACATTGTTGGATGTCATCCTATATCAGATCCTTGTATACCTATGCATTTTGTTGTTTAATCATGATGTGTTTTAATTTACATTCTCTCACAATCATTCCTAGAAGTACATGACTCTTAGGGATTAGGATCTCTCTTAAACTAAAAGGATAGTGGAGACACTACCTACTTAAACTGGTAAGAAACAACACAAAAATGAAGTTGATGATAACAGAGGGGAGAAAGAGTGAAACTTTACCTATTTTTATATTCCATAACTCTATAAAAGAAGATAATTCTATATAAAACAAATCGTATGCATTTTGTTGTTTAATCATGATGTGTTTTAATTTACATTCTCTCATCATCATTTCTATAAGTACACAACTCTTAGGGATTGGGATCTCTCTTAAACTAAAAAGATAGTGGAGACACTACCTACTTAAACTAGTAAGAAATAACACAAAAATGGAAACACCATGAAATCGATGATAAGAGAGGAGAGGAGAGAAAAAGTAGAACTTTACCTATTTTTATATTCTATAAAAGTAGATAATTCTATATAAAACAAATGGTTGAATATTAAAATACAATTATTATCCTTAATATAATTAATAGATTACAATAATAATTAAATAATAGAGGGAGAAAGAGTGAAAAAAATTTACCTATTTCTATATTCCATAACTCACTCTATAAAAAGTAGGTCATTTTATATAAAACGTATGGTTAAATATTAAAATATATTCCATAACTCACTCTATAAAAAGTAGGTCATTTTATATAAAACGTATGGTTAAATATTAAAATACAATTAATATCCTCTTAAATTTTTATCTAATTCTATATTAATTTATAGTTGAGATGAAAGAGTGAGAAAAAACCAAATTTTTGAAAGATAAAAAGAAATCTAAAATGGTGCTCTTTAACAAACATTTTTAATTAAGAAAAGAATATAATAAAAAAGTGTTTTATGTATCTTTTTATTTGAAAAATTAACAAAATAACTAAGTACAATGTTAAATATTTTTATATAATAATAATAATAATCTATTTTTAAAGTCAAGGCCAAACCATATACCAAATTGGTATATGAGATTTTTTCCGCTCAACAATTTGACTCGTAAAGTCTAAGGAAATATACATACCCTATTCTGTATGGATTTGATTAAAAAATCTAAAAGAGAGTAGGATATATATACTTCACTTAGACCTTAAAAATAGATTATTATTATTATTATATTATGATTACTAGAACAATTTTTTTTTTTAAATGATATATAATTGTTATATATATTTTGGAAAATATATATATATATATATATAATAAAAAAGTGTTTCATGTACATTTTTATTTGAAAATTTAACAAAACAATTAAACACAATGTTAAATACTCTTATATAATAATAATAATAATGTATTTTTAAGATCAAGACCAAGTTATATATCAAATTGGTGTATGAAACTCCCTCAACTCAACAATTTGACTAATGAAGTTAAGATGATCGAATTTATAAACACCCAAAATTATATCACATGCCAATTAATGTAATGTGGAGGCCTGCAATGGATTCCTTCTTATGCTCCGACACTGATCTCTATTAGGTATACATGTCAAATGCGAGGCAGGAGTTTAGCACGCTGGTATCTCTCAGACGGCCTACTTAAAAATATGATGGATGATGTAGCAGAGTAGCCCACACGAGGTCGGCGGAGAGAAAAAGAGAGAGTATAGGAAAACAGAATCATAATTTAGACGTTCTCCTCACTTCACAGAGTTACAGAAAGTTTTCAGCATTTTTTTTTTTGCAATTTCAACTTTTTGAAGTATGTGGACGAAAATCCATATACCTTTGAACCTAATAAATACACGCAATCAATGCAGAGGACTACATATTGGAATCTTTCATACACCTACAATTTCATTTTCCATGATATATTTGGAGGGATTTCCTGGTCTACAGGTTAGTCCCCCTGGTCTTTAGGCCCTTCTCAAAATTGAGATCATAATATGTAATTCATAATCATAATATGCATTACGCTTGATTATTTGAATGTGAGAAAAATAACTAACTCATTATTTGAATGTGAGAAAATCTCGCTATAGATTTGAAAAAAACAAACTATAAAAATGATTTCGAATTTCGAATACCATAGGCGGTGGCTTTTATCGCAAAGGTAAATTGTTTTGTCCTTACTGTAAGTGAGAAGCGCTTCGGAATAAATGTCCCCCCCATAATATGGTTTGAACTTCAAAGTATTAATTAAGTGGAGAAAACAGGCACTCCACGGTTTGTCTCTAACAGTTTGATATCTCCCCTTCCTAAAAGCAGAGGGTTGAGGAAATTATTGGAAAAATGGGTTATTGTATCTCCCAATCTTAAAACAGAGGAGGATTGAAATATAGATGAAAAAGATGGGTTACTGAAGACCTAAATATATAGATAATTAATGATCGACACAGTCACCAAAGATCTGCTAATATAGAAAACATGCACAGTCACCAAAACTTATGCATATTTACATAAGACGAATAATCCTCGCCGTGAAGTCATAGACAAATTGGTATTGTTTTACTAACTTCACTATCTCTTGATTAAATGGTTGCTTTGATGGATAGATGCTGTTCATTATTGTTGCCCAAGTTTTAAGTGTTCGAGTGGTCGTTGGTGAAAGTCTTTTATCTGTCGCAGAAGACCGGGTATTTGGATGACTGTGGAGGTCAGAAACTTCAGAACACATGAAAGCTTGGCCAATTATTAAAAATTGTAGAATTCTGTTGTGGTTTAATTATTAACTCCTATTGTTATGTATCTATGGATTAATACTATAGTGATTTATAAAATCCAAGTGGTATTGTTTGGTTGTTCTTTTACTTAGAATGATATGAATATGAGGTTTCAATGATGATTGAAATTTATTAATGAATATGAATTTCACATTACATATATCAAAGAGATAATGAGTAAATTAGAACATGCACTTAAGTGTGTATTTACTCGATGATTCCCTTAAAGGTTGGTATGACCCCAAGGGGGTATATAGGGGTTAAATGAGTAACTGTATATGTTTTTCCAAGGAAATGTACTCATGAAAAACTCTCTAAATATCTCCCCATGATCTATGGATGTTAAGAGGGGTAAGTTGTCAACCCTAATTATGAGGTGTCGGGTTAGGAGAACCAAGAGAATCAAACCTGTGACCAACAACAAGCATGATAAACTCATGTTTGGCTCTAGACCAATTGAGGTAACCCTTGAGTATGTAATAGGAAAATGTATATGTAATACTGGTGATCCTAACAATAAAGGGGCCACATGTGCAATGTATGAATAGCTATATATAGATATCCTTAGCCATTATTGAGGACACATGATTTAGATGTATGAATGTATTGACATATTTGGTGGAAGTTATCCTATTATTTAAGGAGTTATAGTGTAACTTATATATCTTATATATCTTGGATTTGTGCTCCATGTTAATATTTGGCATACATGGCATGTACTTCTAGTTTATTGTGCTATAAGCATTTGGTTCATAATAAAGGTGCATTTAAGAGATTGAAATCTTTACTAATAAGTGAGAGATATTTGGTGTTGTCTACACTTTATGCTGATGTTGATTAAAAACTTAACCCTGATGAACATGTTTACAATGTGTATGGTTTGCTAATATGCCAAGCGAGTATTTTTTTCCCCATTAGATGCCACATGAGTATCTTTGTTCCTCAGGAGGGACATCTCCATAAGATGATTTTTAATGAAGATCATCATTCATTATATATTTTTCACCTTAGATTGAAGATGTTTATGGATATTTGAAGTTGAAGTTTTTCATAGAATGAATGAAGAATGGTGCAAAACATTTTGTGGATAAGTGTTTGGAATTCCAACTTATGAAAGTTGAGCATGACCATGTAATTGGCTTGTTACAACCTCATGATATTCTTGATAATAAATAGGATGTATTCTTGATAAATTTTGTTATTTCAATTCATTTCACATCTTAGAGAAATGGTGCCATTTTTGTAGTTGTGGACAAACCTACAAAATGTGGATATTTTATTTCTATCAAAGTTGTAACTTATAAAAAACTTGATATGGTTCATGTATTTACTAAAGATATTGTAAGATTTCATGAATTTTTAAAGAATATTATTTTCAATGAAACTTTAAAATTTGTTTGACAAGATTTCAAATTTTCTTGAATTCCTTTATAAAATTTAGCAAAACATATCATCTTAAAAAAAAATTGGGAAAACAGAATTCATGAATTTTTAAAAAATATTATTTTCAATGAAACTTTAAAATTTGTTTGACAATGGATTCCTGAAGCTAGTGGGATGATTATTTTTATTTAATAAATTTTTATTATAATAATATCTTTGGTAATTTTATTAGTATATAACTATTTGAGTTGTTATTAAAGAGGCCATGAATAACCCCTTTAAAGATATACTTAAGAGTAGGATCTTGTGGGACTTGACATTTTTAAGATGTTTGAATAATATGTACATTGTTTAGTAGAGGGTTAAATAAATCTAAAATTATCAAACAAATATTTAGATTATTATAGGATTGATCATAAATACTAGATTGAAGATAGAGTAAATAGAATATTCTTCTAGGTGAAACTCAAAAATAGTTATGTCAAGTTTATAGAGGGAGGGATCCAAATTGTTTCCTCATTTTGTAAGTTCTTTTGGGATAATAAAGTGAATTTGACCAATAGATATTTGGATGGGTTGCCATCATTCTCTATTACCAACATTTTATATGATGTATTATGTATTTTATATATAGTTTTGAAACATTATGTTTTAGATTCATCTCATATTTTTGATTAGAGCAATTTGTAGGTTTTAAATGAGAGAACCTTGAAGTCAAAACTAGTTTTCATATTGGACTAATAAACTTGATGCAAAAAGAATACATGTGAACAAAGTAAAGTAAAAAATTATATATATCATAAGTATATTACCAACATTTTATATGATGTATTATGTATTTTATATATAGTTTTGAAACATTATGTTTTAGATTCATCTCATATTCTTGATTAAAGTAATTTGTAGGTTTTAAATGAGAGAACCTTGAAGTCAAAGTTAGTTTTCATATTGGACTAATAGACTTGATGCAAAAAGAATACATGTGAACAAAATAATGTAAAAAATTATATATATCATAAGTATAATTCCATCCATTATAGTTTTAAATCATAATAATTTGTATTTTATGACAATATTCCATATTCATTAAAAATTAATTCATCTACAAACAAATTTCTCATTTGATGAGAATTCATTATAAAAACATTTAACCCCTTCTTTTTAAAACTAATCCATAACCATTATAAAATAACTATACACAAATTCATACTTATAAGCCAAATCTATTCAAAAAAACCTTCCCTAAACTCAATTAAATCAAATTCATCTTAATTGTGAAAGGAGTTAATAAAAATCCATTATACTATATTCAAAATTAATGTGAAATCACTTGTTTTTTCCATAAAAGATTAGGAACATTATGGAAGAATGTCCTCAATCTTATTAACAAATATTATAAGATAAATTAATGTGAAAGTAATTCACTTAAATTTTTCATATATATATATATATTACTTTCACTTAAGTTTTCCATATATAAGGTCGGAACATTATGGACTTTTTTTTTATATATATATATATATATGGTTGGGAACATTATGGAAGAATGTCCTCAATGTTATCGAGAAAATATTTTAAAACATTAAATGCATGCATATTCATCTAAAATTCAGTATTTTAAATACATTATGTAAATTCATGTAAACATTAAAAAAAATATTTTAAAACATCAAATACATGTACATTCATCCAAAATTCAGTATTTTAAATGCATTATGTAGATTCTTATTTACATGAGACATAAATTCTACTTTACTCTTTACTCATATGCAAGCTGAACATCCTATATGAAAATATTTTAGGTTTAAGATCTATGTTATTTTTATTTATTTAGATAATAAAAAAAATATTCAATTAAATATTACACATTATTTTATTTTATTTTGTTTTATACACTTTTCATGTTACATGATTTATCCATGAGACATAAATTCTACTTTACTCCTTACTCATATGCAAGTTGAACATCCTATATGAAAATATTTTAGTTTTAAGATCTATGTTATTTTTATTTATTTAAATAATAAAAAAAATATTCAATTAAATATTACACATTATTTTATTTTATTTTGTTTTATACACTTTTCATGTTACATGATTTATCCATACCACTTATTGGAACTTATTGGATTGTAAAATGTATATTTTTTATTTGGATTCATTTATTACTAATCCATATTAGGCTATAGAATATATTTAATTTTTTAGATTAATGGAAAGATCATTTATTTGATCATTTAAAAAATAATTAATATTCAAGTATTTTATTAATATTATAATCCATCAAGATAGTTGATTTTGGAACGCGATGGAGAGAGCGAGCAATGACGTAGGGTAGGGTTCAGGGTTTGAGCGTGGATTTTAGGGCTTGAAAATGGAGATGAAAGGGACAGGTTTACCAAGGTTGACACAATCCTCAAGGTGTTCCTGAGATAAAATCTAGAAAAGTTAGAAAAATTTTAAGGACGCGGTACTGGGGAAAGCACAACAATGGACAGAAAATTTAGACATGGGGGGCACAAGTAAGGACGGAAAGGACAGGTCGAGGGAGCTACAAAACCTAGAAGTCAATAGAATTAAGGTGAACGAATGTCATGCATGTACTTTGGAAAATCCAAGGTATGAAGTCACCTCACCTAATATCCGTAACTATATTCAAAACATGAAGGATCACACCTTAATAGGAAAATTCATGGGAATATGGCCATTCAAGAAAGCCCTCATGGGGTGGGTGAGTACTAGATGGAAGATAAAAGAACAAGTGGATTTAAAGACACGTTATAAAGGTTTCTTTACATCAATATTTTCCAACTTGGTAGACAAAGACAAGGTCTTTGAGGAAGGGTTTTGGAGATATTACACTCACCTATAATTATTTTCCTAAGTTTTACAATCCAATGTTGAGAACTCTTCCTTAGATGAGAATATTCTATCTAGAGAATATTCCCCTAAAAAATACCATGTTCCTCTTAAGTTTAGAGTCAGTTACACTTTGTTACACTTAGTTAGACTAGTGCAAGTCGTGACTCAATTAACTGATCATTTCATGGATCAATTAATTAGGACTAGGTGGCAATTCACTCCAATGGCTGTCAGTGAGTATCTAGATCTCTCTAGATAACTACTATGGCACAATAGTCACTCATGTAGCCTATATATGTTGTAATTATTCACTCTTTGAGTGTGGAATTCAATTAATACAATTATTTGATTCTCTCTCTCTCATTTCTTCTGCAAATTGTGTATGTCCTTTTCTAGCTAGCTCTTATCTGTGTAGGTTCATCCACATTTACATCGTATTAAAGCCGATGAATTACTAGGAAAAAGACACACCATAATATTTTTGAAGGTACTGAAGATTGAAGAACACAGAAAATATGGAATCTATGTTTTACTCGCCAACAATACTTCTGACGCCTCATAACTATTTGGAGTGGAAGCCAACAATTTTGCTTCAAGTCAAATGAAGAGGCTTGTACCAAATAACTATGGCAATGGAAGTAGATCATGATTCCACCGATGAGAAAAACAACTTTCTCAATAGACAATATATATTCATAGGATGTATATGCTTGTCTATTTCTCATGAAATTCTCCACCAAGTATATGATGAATCATGAGACTCAAATCCAGATGAACTATGGACCATATTGGAGGTTCTCTTCGAGAATAAAGAATATTGTGAAGATTTCATGCATGGGATTGAGAAGATAGATCCAGAAGAGAAACCATCAGAAGATCAAGCCTCTTATTCTGAATAGTCTTCTACACAAGTATATGCACAAATTATTGTTCCATTAATTGCAGATGATGTATGCTCCATTTCATATTTGTTTTTTGAATTTCATACGAAAGATATCATACATGCATCTCAAGAGTCACATGCAGAAAATTTTACATGTGTCATGCCTGCATATCAGGTGCAACATGCATGTGCCATGCATGCATCTTGGTAGACAAAAAGGGGGCCACACACATCAGATTAAATTATGATATATTTTGAGAAAAATTTGCAGAAACAAATTGGATATTTGAATTCCCCC
>JASDQU010688836.1:79345-90002 GCA_032191745.1 Picea mariana
CCAACACCACAACTACTAATCCCGTTGCTCGAGCCACGGTTAGCTTCCATTCTTTCGATCTTCAACTCCCTGAAATGCTCAGCTTTTGGCAATGAAATCTGTAATTTCAATGAACAGTATGAGCTACGAGTCTGCAGTGCAACACTACTCGAGTTGGATGAATGATGAGGTGAAAACAACCGAATTTATGAACACCCAAAATTACATCACATGCCAATTAATGTAATGTGAAGGCACGCAATTGATTCCTTCTTATCATCTAACGTTGATGTGAAATGTGAGGCAGTAATCTAGCAAGCTCGAATCTCTCAGATAGTCTACCAAAAAAATGATAAATTGTGTGGCAGAATGGCCAACACGAGGTCGGCGGAGGGTCTTGGAAAAAAAAATCTTAATCTTAAACGAGCTCCTCACTTCACAGAGTTACAGAAAGTCTCATGCATTTCCCGATGAACTTTTGCCCAATGAACTGTTTGAAGTATGTGGACGAAAATCAATATGCCTTTAGCCTGATAAATACAACGCAATCATTGTTTACTAGTACATATTGGAATATTTCTTCCACCTACCATATCATTTTCTACCGTATCATTTTCCTTAAGATCTTCGGAGGGATTTCTTGGTCTGCGTGTTCGTCCCCTGATAGTTTACAGGCCTTTCTCAAAATTGGAATGATAATATTTAAATCACTATCACTTTGTAATGCTTGTTTATGTATTACGCTTCATTATTCCAATTACGGGGAAAAGAGTCTAATTCATGTGCGAGAAAGCCTTGTTATTGATTATATTTATTGGAGATGAACATAATTAATCACTTTTTAATCTAAAATTTTAATTTGATGGCTAATAGTTGAAAATGCTGGAATATTTTTCAGTTGTCCGTGCATTTCAATTCACCAAAGTGTTATCCATCCAGATAACTTGATAACTTTCAGTATTCACCAACCGCAACACCAACCGCTTTACCACTATGCTAGTATAAAGTTCACTGAATCTGAGAAAACCTTGCCAGCGATTTAAAAAAGACAATAAAAAAGATTTTGACTATCATAACCGAAAGATTTTGAATATCATAGCCGGTGGCTTTTATCCCGTCGTACGGAAAGTGTTTTGTCCTTATTCCAAGGGAGAGGCGTCTGGGAATAAATGCCCCTCCGTAGTATGATTTAAACTTCAGAATAAGTGTTTTGTCCTTATTACAAGGGAGAGGCGTCTGGGAATAAATGCCCCTCCATAGTATGATTTAAACTTCAGAATAATGAATATGTTGTATTAATTAAGTGGAGAAAAGAGGCCCTCCACAATTTGTCTCTCACAGTTGGATATCTCCCATTCTTAAAAGCAGGGAGTTGAAGAAAGGATGGGAAAAGTGGGTTATGAATATGTTGTATTAATTAAGTGGAGAAAAGAGGCCCTCCACAATTTGTCTCTATTCTTAAAAGCAGGGAGTTGAAGAAAGGATGGGAAAAGTGGGTTATTGTATCTGCCAATCTTAAAACAGAGGAGGATTGAAGTAAAGATGAAAAAAATTGGGTTATTGAATATCTAAACACATAAACCATTAGTGATTGACACGGAAACGTGTCTGGACTTTGTGATGTTAAAGATCTAATAATGTAGAAAACGTGCATAGTGATGAAAACTTGTGCACATTCACAGAAGAAGAAGAATCCTAGCTGTGAAGTGATAGACAAAGCTGTATTTGAGTATGTAGGTTTTAGTAATTTGAGTATGTAGGTTTTCATCATTATAGCAAACTTTTTTATAAAAATTGAGTGAGAGTCCAAATTTTCTATTGACCTACCCATCTCATATTATTTTCTTTGTCCTAATAATGAATGGACTTTTTTTATTAACCTGCTCATCTTATATTAACTTCTTTTTAGTCCTGATAATAGATGGATTTTTTTGTTGGCCTACTCATCTTATATTAACTTCTTTGTCCGGATAATGGATGGAGGGTCACATCTTAAACAGTTCTTATGCAGAAAAATTTGCTTGTTATGCATAAAAATACATTGTCCTGATAATGGATGGAGCGTCACATCTTACACAGCTCTTTTGCAGAAAACTTTGCTTGTTATGCAGAAAAAATTGCTAGTAAATTGGTAATGTTTTATTAACTTCATTATCTCATAATACTCTCCAATTACTGTCACCAGACCTTTACTCAGAGCAGTGCTGTTTTTTATAAAATTGGCATGGATACAGCTTCCAGGGAAACCGTTGATGTATATGCCAAGAGATGAAAAAATATTCAATTATTTTCATTCATAAACACATTATAGCCAGATCAAACCTATGATATAAGAAAACATTAATTCTACAGCCGAATGAACTCTCTCGCCAGGAAACTCCGGGGTTTACTATGATATTGATCTTTTTAGAAAAAAGCTAAATGCTTCGAATAAGAAAAACTGAGCATGCACTGTAATACCGGTTCTACGTTGCAGTGGACTCCCGTATTTCTTTCAGCAGTTGATAAAATGAGAAAACAACAATGTCGTTCTTATAAGTTCCAAATAAATTTTTGGTACGTGCCGGCCATTGCCATGGCTCGACATGCTGAAATACGTTGATGCAGCTAGTTTACATTTTAGCAAATCTCTGAATTCTTAGAAATACAGATCCGACATTGTGATGCAGGAGCATGTCTGGTGCAGAGAGGTATCCTGCACAGCTTCTTAGCTTCCAATAGTTAGATGATGTTTTCATTATATTTTCCTAGATTTTATGTTGTTAAAGAAGCAAGCTGTTACAGTGGTTGTTACTGAAGAAGAGATAACTGCTGCAAAAGTTGCTACAGTGGTTAAAGAAATATCCTCTCATTGTTTTGGCTACAGAAATTGCTGCCGTAGCAGTGGGAGCTGGAACTAGTTGTTATGGAAACCAGATGAGGAGCTATAATAGTTTCTACATAAGCGAGGCGTGGCATTGGAATCTGTTGCTGCAGATCGGTGAAACCATTATTGGTTATGTAACCCAAGCCAACGCTACGAAACCATAATGACCATAATGGGTTAAAATTAAAAAATGATTGTCATTATGGTTAAAGGCGTACACCTATTGATAATGGGCACAATTAATTATGTCGAAAGGTTTACACCTATTGATAATGGGTACAATTAATGATCTTTTAACCTTATTTAATTTTAAACCTTAATCTGATAGCTATGCATTGAAGATACTGGCATATTCTTAGTGTCTTCCAAAATCAATGGATTAGATTTATTGTTCATAACTTTCTTACATTTATCAAGCCATTTATTAACATATTTATTTTTTAAAATTTACCTAATCACATTAAAAAATTACTGTAAGAATATATAATTACCACGTTCCATTTATCAACCTAATACAACCAAACGTTTCATATACTATTACCACAAACATTTTATATTAAAAACACGCATTCTCAATATATTGAGGGCACACCTTCTCAGCCATCCACTACCTCGCGACGTTCTCAACCACGAGTTAAATGATTGTCATGAGATAAAATTTAAAAAAAAATTGTCGTGACAAAGTACTTGTGGCGATTTAGTTGAAGGTCCATGGAAGAAATGAAGGGGCGCATTGTTTACTGTTGACAATACCAAGAACCATTTCAGAAGCTATGAAATGACGGGCGCGTTGAAGGAACCGAATAGATCGCTGGGAACTGAAACGTTTCGAGCTGTTCAACTTTTAATCCCTATGTATAAAATTATTTTCTTGCCTTTGGGAAGGCACCTTTTGCCTATGAGTAAGCCCCATTAAAACGTTGCAGTGGTGGATGGAGACGTGGGCCATTATTGTTGCGGCTAAGTCTTCTAGTGGCAGTTGGGGAGAAGCTTTTAGTTCTAGCAGAAGAGGAGATCTATGGATGAATGAGGGGCTGAAAAACGTTAGCTTTACTTAATGTAACTGAAGTGTAGGAGCTTGGCCAATCTGGTTAGTAAATTTGGAGAGTTTTGCTGTAGTTTAATTCTATATATTATTTGAGTATTATGGTGTATTTTGTGTAATATTATTGTCATTTATGAAATGAAAATGGTTTTATTGGGATGTGTTTTTACTCGGAGGCATAGGTCTTCTAGATGAAGTGATATTGGAATAAGTGGTATCACAGCATGTTGAGACGGAGGACCAAAGAGATCTTGGCCTCATATTAAAAAAATCTGTGAAGTGGGGAGCTTACAAGAAGAGATCCCATAACACAATTATAATCATGGCACATAGAAGAATAGTTAAATGAGTTTGTGTGGATGGTGAGGACAATGATGACTTCAATGAGTACCATGGAGATAGCTCATAAGAGATATTGTACATGTGGTTTGGGACATCAATGATGATAAAGAGAAGATGTAGAAGAGCATGTGATAGTGGAAGAGAGAATGATCATCAACCAAAACTTGATACTCTTGTCTAGTCTTCAAGTTTATATCTCGGGGAAAGTTTATATCTTGGGGAATTGATAGATTAGATATGAGAACTCCAAAGTTATTTGAATTTTAAGAAATTAGAGATAAAAACCCAGGGTTATGTTTGCCACTACAATTTAATCCAAAAGTCATGCTTCTTTGTGTAGCTTAATAAAGTAAGTTGTGGTAGAGAGAATATTAAAACATGGGATAGAATGTTGTGAAAGTTGAAGAATAAATATTTTCCTATGGATTATTCTCTATTGGAAAATGGGTGTGCCTCTTAACCTCACACCAAATAAGGAATCTAACTAGTTGAAGAGAATCCCTCAAACTAACTAGGCCTCAACAACCTCCTAAATGCTACGAAGAGACTTCTCCTAGAGACTAGAACTCTACTAGTAATGACTAATAAACTCAATAATTAAATATGATCACAACTAAGACAAGTGGGAGTTACATATCTCAACACTCTCCCTTAAAGACTACTTGTATTTACAATGGTCAAGCCAAGTCTTCATCGTCACCAATTCCTCTAAATCGAAGCACCTCCTAATCAACAAAGTCTATGTTTGGTCCAACTTGGTACTTTCTCTTCATACCTAGATCATGTATCACCAAATTGCCAAAGTTCGTATAAAAAGACAACCATCCACCAAAATGCATGTTTCATCACTAGTTGTAACCGCCTGTTTAGTAGGATGTCCTTCTGTGTAATATTCCAGATATAAAAAGTATGTAGAATAGAAATAAAATGCTAGAAATGGTAGATGAACAACAATATAACAAGAACAATGCCACAATAATACTGAAATGATAACATAATAACACCACAAAGAGCACTTCGATTACTAAGAGAAATGTTCACTTGCCTCTTCAAGAGGGCAACCTCCAGTCGAGTAGAGCTCTATTACAATAATATCCAAGACAAAGTTCTCATACCCTCGACTCCTATTTATACTAAATATGTCTATCAAAAGAACCATCTAGAGGAAGATCCTTCTAGAAGCAGAAGCTTCTATTAGGTCTTCTTACATTCGACTTATTCTTCCTTATTGCTAGGCCTTATTAATATTGACATTTATTACATCGAAATATAATATTCTACCTATGTGACGGGTTAGGTCCCTAACATGTCCTCCCCCTTAAAAACAACATTTTCCTCAAGGCTTGAGATGTGGAAATTGCTACAAAATGGTAGTTGGTTCGCAAGTGGCATCTGTTGGGTTTGTATCTTTCAACTCGACTAACACTTCCTTGATTGTTCGCTGATGCAAGTAACGCTCACGCTGGTCCAAAACGACTTGTGGTTGTAGCCAAATGGATCCTTTTTCGTCCAACTTGAGAAGGTTGGTTTGAGTTTGGCATTTAGTTCCAATCACATTCTTTAAGTAGGAAAGATGAAAACCAGGATGTAGCTTAGAATGACTCAGAAAAGCTAGCTGATAGGCCACCTATCCCACATTCTTGAAAATGGTATAAGGACCATAAAAATTGGGCGCCAGTTTTTGACAATGGTTAACCTTGAGGGAATTTTGCTTGTAAGGTTGCAGTCGAAGAAACACCTGATCTCCTTCTCAAAATTAGTGTTCAGAGTGACCTTGATGTGCTTGTTGCTTCATGCGATTCTTGGCCATGACCAAATTCTCTTTGAGGGTACGGAGAATAGCCTCTCGAACTGTAAGCGTTTGGTCAATCGTGTGGACCTTCGAGACACCTAGTAAATATGAGAGAACTGAAGGTGGCTTTTGGCCATAAACTGCTTCAAAAGGAGTCATGTGGGTAGATGTGTGGTATGAAGTGTTGTACCACCATTCATCTAGTGATATCCATTGAACCCATTGATTTTTTTATCCGATGCAAAACACCTCAAATATGTGTCAAAACACTTGTTGACAATTTCAGTTTGACCATGAGTCTGGGGATGATAAGTTGTGCTAAGATGGAATTAGTTTCCTTGTAGCTTGAGTAGTTCTTGCCAAAAATTGTTGGTGAAAGTTGGGTTGCGATAAAAAACAATAGAATGTGGCATGCCATGAAGCTTGAAGACCTGATCCATGGAAATTTGAGCCACCGTGGATGTTGTAAATGGGTGTTGAAGAGCACATAAATGAGCATATTTGGAAAGACGATCAACTACCACCATGATGACTTATTTATTTCTCGATTTAGGTAAGCCTACAATAAAATCCATAGAGATATCTCACCAAATAGTAGGTGAAATCAGAAGCAGTTGTAGTGTGCGAGGAGATTTGACTGTTTCTCCCTTGTTGCGTTGACACAGATCACATTCAACCAAAAAATTACAAACATCCTATTTCATACCATCCCAAAAAAAAGAATGTTTGACCCTGTCATAGGTTTTGGTAAACCCAGAGTGCCTAGCTATGGTTGTAGCATGAAGCTCAAAAGTATCGTGGATTTAAGTTTTGACTGTTTACTTAAATACAAATGAACTTTGTATTGAATCTCATCATGGAGCCAAGAGTACCCTGGGGAAACTAGAGAATTGGACTGCAATTGTTGTATCAAATGCAAACTTTTGGGATCGTGTAGCCATTCCTGGCAAACAACTTGGATCCAATCTAGTATAATGAAGGAGAGAGAGAAAAAGGACACTTCATCTTCATATTTTTGGGAAAGTGCATTTGCAACCACATTGTCTTCATCTTTCTTCTAAATGATCTCATAATCATATCCAAAAATCTTGGTCACCCATTTTTGTTGCTCTAGGGAGGAAATGCATTGTTCCATAAAGTACATTAGGATTTGATGATCTGTCTTAATTTGGAAGCATTGTTGCAATAGATAAGGGAACCAAAGATCAATGACATGCAAAATAACCAAAATTTCCTTTTCATAGATAGATTTGCCAAAATTTCATTTAGATAGTTGTTTGTTGGTAAAGGCCAAAGGACAACCCTCTTGCATAAGGACAACACTAATTCATTTCCCTGAAGCATCACATTCCAGGACAAAGGTCTTTGTGAGATCAGGAAGGGACGGGACTAGAGTGGTGCACCTGACCATCTTCTAGATTTGAAAATCCTAAGCACCTGCTCGAGTCCAAGTGAAGTAATTATTTTTAAGGAGTGCGGTGAGAGGTGCCGCAGTCTTTCCATAATTCTTAACAAACTTGCGATAATAACTAGTTAATCCTAGAAATCCACAAAAGCTTTTGAGAGTCTTTAGGTGAGGCCAGTCTTGCATAGCTTCAATGTGTTTAGGATCCACCCTGATGGCATCCTTGCTAACAAGATGACCCATGTACTCAACTTCTGAGGCGCCAAAAATACATTTAGATTTTTTTAGGAAAAGTTGGTGCTGAGAGAGTAGATGGAGAACTCAATGCACATGATAAAGATGGTCTGTCGAGGTTTTGCTATAGATGAGGATATCATCAAAGAAAACTAGGAAAACATAATGGAGAAAAGGACGAAAGACATGATTCACAAGGATTTGGAATGTGGAGGGAGCATTACAGAAGCCAAAGGGCATGACCAAAAACTCATAGTGGCCCTCATGAGTTCTAAAGGTAGTTTTAGGAATTTCTTCCTCTTTCATATGGATCTGGTGGTAGCCAGAATGAAGATCAAATTTAGTAAAGAACTGGGAGCCACTCAATTCATCCAAGAGGTCATCAATGACAGGAATGGGAAATTTGTCTTTAATGGTGAGTTTGTTGAGGGCTCGGAAGTCAGGACACATGCACCAAGAACCTTCTTTCTTAAGGACCATGAGCACAGGAGAAGATTAGGGGCTTGTACGAGGGCGGATAACTCCTGCGTTAAGTAGTTCTTGAACCATTTTCTCAATTTCAATTTTTTTGGGAAAAGGGGTGACGATAGGGACAAATATTTGGAGGAAGGCTTCCTGGGACAAGGGGAATGGAATGATCATGAACACCATGGTAAGGAGGGAGTCCCTGTGGATTGGAAAAAAGATCTTGATGTTTAGAGAGGATAATTTGGAGGTCAAGTGACACAGAGGGTGTCTCAGTTGCTTGTATGGCATGGAGTTGGGAAATAACACCAGAATGACATTTTTTGAGAAGATTTTCCATGTGATGGGAACTAAGGATCTCAGGGGAACCGACAATGATGCCTTGGAACTTACATTGTTGGCCCTCCTAGTCGAATTGCATGGTTATGTCCTTAAAATCCATGACAATGGGACCCAAAGTCCTTAGCCAGTCTACACCCAACGCAATGTCACAACTGCCCATGTTGATGAAAAACATATGAGATTTCAGGTGGTAGTCACCAATTTGGAGATGAACATTTTCACAACGCCCTCCACATTTCATGGACCCACCATTGGAAATCATGATTTGGAAATTATTGACTGCACAGATATAACAATTAGTTTCTTGGGCAATGCGACGATGAATAAAATTATGGGTGTTTCCACTATCAAAAAGAATGATTACCTTCCTATGCTTGATGTATCCAATTATCTTGAGGGTTTGGGGAGTAGAGAAGCCAGTGAGAGAATTTAGGGAAATGACTGGTTCTTCTTCGGGAGGGTTTGAGGGAGGGGTTATGCCAGTGGGTTCAGGTGACCCAAACACAAGGGGAGCTTCAACATCCTCTTCCGAAACATCCTCCGAGATGGCCATAAAAATATTTTGTTCCTTACACTTGTGTCCCAAAAAATATTTTTCATCACAATTATAACAAATGCCTTTGAGTTGGTGCTCGACCGTTTCGGTCTTGGTCAATTTTTGGATCTTTAGTGGGGTAGAAGGAGGAGTGGGATTTACTATTTTAGTGCAAGCAATAAAAGAGGGTTTCCAGTTTTGAGAAGAGACAACCTATTGTGCTTCCTTATCTCTTTTAGTATCCTTCACCCAACTCTGAGGTCGAGCCATGAGGACATGGGCACGAATCTCATCCTTGAGGCCAATGATAAAACATTCTTGGAAAAAACCATCAGACATGCCCTCTCTACGAAAAATCCAGTCGCTCAAAAGAAGTTATAAAGTCTTCCATTGTGCCAGATTGTTTCAACTTTGTCAAACGACCTAAATGGTTGGTGACTGTGTCAAGTTGTTCATAAAGCTCTGCCACAAAGTGTGTCCAAGAAACATACCCTTGACGGGCAGTTTTTCTCCATTGCCACCATTGCCAACGTTCTTGATCTAGATGGAGAACACCATAATGGAGTTTGGCCAAGTCATCTGTAATACCGTATAAAGATAAATAATGTTCCATTTGAGTTACCCAACTAGTGGGATCCGAGCCATCAAATTTGGTCACATCCACACGCGGAAGGTGTAGGTCACAGTGAAAGTGATGGGGATGAAAATTATGGGAATGAGAGGAAGTTTCAGCTTCAGTATGCAAAGGTGGGTTAGATAAAGGGGGATCTACAGGGATATGCAGCTTGGTGCAGATCATTGAAGCAATAGATTCAAGATGGGTAGTAATGTCTTGTTTGAGGTCTTCTTTGAGTTCCTTGATTGAGGCAATGATGGAGGAATGCATGTTTTTATTGATGGTAGAAATATTGGCATTGAGTTGTCTCACTTCTTGTTGGGTCTCTATGAAATTAGATTGCAAGGTATTGAAGAGATCTTCCAAGTCTTGGCTACAGGTATGGGCCATGATGATGAGGGAACCAAAAAGGGTTGGGTTGGGTCAAAAATTTTGGTCAAATATGATAGGTATGAATGTGATAAGGGAGAAGAGATAAATCCAATTGAATAGGTCTCAAATAATGGTGCAACAAAATCCAGTCTTTTTTTTTTTTTTTACACCTGCAGAGTTATACTCTGGTCTGAAGAATACTGAAGTGATGAAATTCCCAAATGCTTAATCTTGAATAAATGTGTATTGATTTGGAAACTCAAACACNGCGGTCGATTGGTTTATCTAAAGAGGGCTTCATAAAATCTAGGCCGATCTATATACAGGTGTTGTCTGATGCACAACACTCGAAGGGATACCAACAGGGGTTAAAAGGGTGGACAACAGATGTGTGCTTAAGTATCACTTGTATTTCCTGCGTGTATGAATCCTCGACCGCAGGTTTATGCATGTAATGAAATATCTCTGTATCTTAAAGACGTCAGAATACGTCTCTACCCTGGAAAAAAATTTAACCACAAATTTATGCTGAGGAAAGTGCTCTCATACCACTTGTAATATTCCAGATATAAAAATTATGTAGAACAGAAATAAAATGCTAGAAATGACAGATGAACAACAATATAACTAGAACAACACCATTATAATACTGAAATGATAACAT
>JASDQU010688836.1:90084-103025 GCA_032191745.1 Picea mariana
CACTTCCCTCTTCGAGGATGAAACCTCCAGTCGAGCAGATCTCTATTACAATAATATCCAAGAAAAAGTTCTCATAACCTCGACTCTTATTTATACTAAATATGTCTATCAAACGAACCATCTAGAGGAAGATCCTTTTAGAAGAGGAAGCTTCTATTAGGTCTTCTTACATTCGATTGTTTCTTCCTTATTGCTAGGCCTTATTAATATTGACCTTTATTACATTAGAATAAAATATTCTCCCTACGTGAGGGGTTAGGTCCCTAACATTCTGGTACATGGTTCATTCAACCTTTTGATGAACTCCCCTTGAAAGTAAAACTCATGGTTTCTAGGCACCTCCTAGAGTTCACCCATAAAGCATGCAACTAACTCGTGACATGGATCACTCTCGCCAGTGTTAATGAAATCTATAATGGAGTTTTCAACACTACACATCAATAGGGATACACGACAAAGGGGTATGCATTCCTAATCATGTCTTATAGTGATATGCCCTTTACATGTTACATAGATACAGACACATACATTACAAACTCCATCTCATGAAGATACCAAGTACATAATCAAACATTTCTAGGACTGATACATCGAATCAATAAACATTACATCATATATGCTCTACAAAGCAATTTATGCCTCATATTAACATATGATTATGAGTTTATTTTATTCAACTCAATTCACACAATTGATCTTGTTTGTGCATAATAATATTGTTTCTTTTACACTTCTGCAACTTCCACACTTCTATTGTTTCCACACGAGTGTCATTGTTACCAACTTCCTTTGGACGAACCTCTCATTCCAACAACTTCCATTTACAAAGAAGACTAAGGAATAATTTTACATCACAAAATATTACCAAGCCAGATTTCAACTCTCAACAAGAGATAATATCATCTTCCTCCTCTTTAGTTGTTTACATGTTTGGAGTCTTCCTTTGTGTCTTTGATGTTGTACCTTCAATGTCATTGTCACTTCATTTGTTTGACTCACATGCAATTTTTTAGAGTAGTTAATTCTAACAAAAAAACTACATTCATATTGTTGGAGTTTCTACATTTTCACAGGCAATTGCTAGATTGCTCAAATATAACAATGTATCACACATTGAGATGAAGAGACTCAACATGTTTTTCATCACCACTCCAAATAAATTTAAAATAAATAATTAATTTCATGAGGGCCAATGATTTTCACATTCACATTTATGGATTCTCTATTAGAATTTGAGTTTCCCTACCATATCCAAACATTCTATCAACTTGTTTAACAAAACAATTCAAAATGCAATGAAAACTATGTAACGTGATTATAGGAAAAAAACCCTTCTCTTCCTTGGGCTCCTTTCTAGTCACGAAAATGGTCCAAGAGACCTTTGCCATCACTCCTATTCTCAAGACCACGATCCACTCATGGTTAAAAACTACGTCCAATGCATCATAATATGGTGTCAACCTCACATATTCCTTCTTCAACCCATCAACATGATTAAAATTTTCACTTTCTTAGTTTAAATGTCATACATCTTCTTCAATGAATCCTTTACCTTATTCATTGCAGAACTGGATGAATGTTTTTCAATATGGCCCATGGATACTTTATACAGTGCTTCACGTGATACCATGAATTATCCTTGGCATGCATTGCATTACACGTCTCTGCAATGAAGAACATTTCCCAGAAAATGAACAATAATATAACTTCCCATGTTGCACTTGATCTACATACTACCTACAAATTATGATTCTATTTGCAGTTTCTACAGGCTTTAACTCTGCCATCGCTTTCATTTACATATACTCACAACGCCTTGACCAAATATAATGAGCAACATATAATTCATTGTCTTTTCAACTGCCATGTAGAGACATAATAGCCCATGTATAGTTGTGGTTCAAGAGCATCACCATAAGCTATATCCATTAAAATGGCATTAGCCCCGTAGCCTATACTACTTATCGCAAGCCATTCCATATATTGATCAATTAAAATTCCATCCTGTAATTATACGCTCTAACAAATTCTCCATATGAATAGCAATGGTGTCACACGTAATGTCCAATCTGAAAGGTGGCACCAAATACACAAGACTAATAACAACATATTGAGGAAAAGGCCCTCGTCCAATCACCTAGGAAAGTCTACCGGAACTTACTAAGGATCATTTTGTAGACCTATGCTCAGATCAAGGTGAGAGAGAGCCACACACCAACATCATATACCATCTAAAATGAAACCTCGTGGGGGAATTAAAAAACATGTTATCCTAGTTTCATCCTTTGAAATCACTCTACAAGACTCCTTTGAAGAACAAGGGCTCGATAATATAGGTAATATTGTGGGCAGAGAGTTACCAAACCTTGATTCTTTCCATCAACTTCACCCTGGTTGGTTCTCACGGGCTGCTCGAATTTGATTTCTCGCTCTGCCACTGGAACTATCAATCATTAGGCCACTACAAGTTGTATGTAGATTCACATATGTGTCACACTACAAACCTATGGACAAACAATCTAATTATCACACTCATATTATCATATGATCTAGTATACTTTCCTAGGTTAGCCTCTTCTAGCATTCCATTTCTCTGGGCCTCTTGTGAGGGATTCAAGCCTAGTCTCACTCTCATACCATATTGGGAAATGGGAGAGTGAGACTAGACAATATTATACACACCAAAATTGTTCATGAGTGCTCTATTAAAAGAAAAAATAAAGTATATATAAATACAACAAGATTTCTTAAGATAGACAACTACGTTGATCCACTAGTTGAGGAAATATCTCAACCTCACACCAAACAAGGAAGATAACTAGTTAAAGAGAATATCTCAAACTAACTAGGCCTCAACTACCTCCTAAAATATAGGACCATACTCCTCGTAGAGACTAGAACTCTAACTAGTAATGAGACAAGTGGGAGTTACATAGCCCAACATTCTCTACATATGTTTAGAAGATTGTAGAATTTGAATCTTTTGAATATGTCATAAATGAGCACATGGATTAATTTTATAGAGTTTCTATAAGGCTTAGGAAGAATGAGGAGAGCTTGAAATCTATTTCCATGGTGTGAATCGTCTAAGTTATGCCATTCAAGATGAGTTTTATGTTTTGAATTTTCTTTCATTGGAAGAGGCTTATCAACCAACCTCGAGGATTGAGTAGAAATTGCTAAGAAAACAACAGACCTTGAGAAAAGGTCCAAGATATGGAAGGCGTCGGAAAAACAAAAAACAAGTGGAAGAAGGTGAAAGTAGTTGCAACAATATGATCCATCATGCTAGAAGAAGATGCGGAGGTAGAGGAGGAAAATTTGAAGGCATTTGCTTCAGATGTGGAATGTGATTCCATGTCTCACTTAAATGAAAAATATTTTATAAGGATGGAAGAAGACGAGTGGAGAATTCATGTTGTTAAAACAGAACCACCAATAGTAGTAAGTGAGATGGTGGAATTGAGGGAAAAGGGAGAACATTTCATAATGTGGAAAATATTGTTGTAACTAAGAAAGACGTTAAGAAAGATACATAATGGAGGAAGACACTCTTCAAAATGAAATGTAAGATAGAACGTAAGTGTTGTAATTTAATTATTGATGGTGGYAGTTTAGAATTTTTTTTTTCTAATGAAGTTGTTGACAAATTGAAATTGAAGTGTACACCTCATCCATCCACATATATAATGTCATGGTTACAAAGCGGGCATAGGTTCACTATAAGGGACCAATTCTTGATCCATTTTAATATTGGAGGTTATAAAGATAGCATTATATTTGATGTGTTTATTTGCCCATGGATTCTTTTTACATTTTGTTCATGAGGCCATGACAATTTGATTAAAGAATTATGCATTATGGAGGAAGAAATGCCTACAAGTTTGAGAAGGATGGGATAAAATTTAACGTACATCCATCGAATGAAGCAGTGGAGAGGTATATCAATGTGATGTTATGTTCAGTGTTGGAATATATGAAGGAAGTGAAGAAACAATAACTTATGGAGAAATGTGATAAATAAAATAAAGTGAAAAACATGGGTGTTATAGCAACAAAACATTTGAAAGAGGAGTACATTGGGGGTTGTGATTCCCATAATGTTTGATGTGGTGGTACATTTATAGGAAATGTAGTAGAGAAAGTAGAGAATGTGTCCATGAGAGAGATAGCTAAAGGAAAAGTTGACGGTGAGGAGAGAAAGATATACTTATGCACTGCATATGACATGTATTTAGAATGGTGCCTAAGAAGGAGGTTGGGGTGGAAGTAAGAAATAGTGAGTGGGAGCAGTGTAAGATAGTAAGAATCTATGGGATAAAAGAAAATGAGGTAGTGAAACCTTGTGCAACAGATTCACAAGCAATGGAAGAAACATTAAAAGTTGGGTAGATGTAGAATAGTGTTGGGTTAGGAAATTGAAAGAAATGTTGTGGATGATAGCAACAACAAACATAGAGGGATTCAATCTACATGTAATACCCCAATTTTGATTCCCATATGAGCAATATATTTTCATTTATTTGAAGAAAGGCCAAAGTCCCTATAAATATGAAAGGCTCGAGAGTATAGCAATGCTTGTTGATGCTTTTGGATATAAATTGTGTTGTGAGTTTCAAAACGTCATACATTTTGAGAGGACACTCCACCCATCATCGGGGACAAAATCCAATAATAATGTTAGAAAGGAGCGTTGATCCTAAGATTTTAAAGGAGATTTGGGATTGGACCATTGAGAGGAGGTAAATGAAAAATTGAAAAACCAATTAGTCGTTGAGAAGAGGTAAGTTAAAAATTATATAAATAAATAAAAATATAAAAAGGTCAATATTCATTGAGATATTGAATTAATAAAAAATTTAGAAGGAAAAACAAAGAGGGTAAAATTTGAGAATAGGTAAGTGAAAAAATATAAATAAGTTGGTCATTAGCCTTGAGATGCAGAGGAAATATTAGTTGATTGAAATATTATAGGAAGAGGGTAAAAATTGATGTAGGGAAATATTCAAATTTTTATTTTAATTTTAGTTACAAATCTCAAAAATAAATTGTTATGAAATATTAGTTGATTGAAAAAATTTGAGAATTGAAAAGGTTAGAAGAGAAGATGATAAAATTGGGTACAGGGGTATTGATGTTAAATTTTGAAATGAACCAAGAGATTTGAGGATTTAAAATTAAAATCTTAAAGGGACTTAGGAGGGAAAAAAAAAGAGAGAAACATGGATTAGGTTTGAGGAGCTAGGAGATGAATGATAGGTTTCCAAGATTAGATGAGTTAGTAGTCGTTATCTTGATTGAAGTTATTGGGGTGTTTCTCAATTTCCAACGCTTCTCGAATGATGCAAGATGAGTGATGGGGCTTATAAGCTAGAATTTTGGTTTGATCAAAGCAAATTAGATGTTTGGATTTGTAGAAGTGTTCAACAATGGTTGACCTGGAGATTCGGTTATGGGAGGTGTCATCCATGTGTTCTTTGAGAAGATCTTTGAAGGACTAACATGTCTGACCAATATAAGATTTTCCATAGGGAAAGGGAATTTGGTAAACTCATTGGCTCAACATTGGATCATATTTATCCTTGGCAGTTCTGAAAAGTTGTTTTAGGGTTTTGTAGGGTTTAAAGAAGGTTTTAATATTAATTTTAGCCAGGATTTGAGAGATGTGATCAATAGAGCCTTTGATATATGGAAGAGAAATTTGATCTAGGGGAGGGGAAATTGTGGGGAGGTTTTTTGGATTGGGATTATGAGATGAGAGAAAGGATTTGTTGATTTGAGAGAGGGAATATCCATTGAACATCAAGAATTTTTTTAGGTGGGATTGTTCCTTTTCAAGGACTTCGGGAGAGGAGATTTGAATGGCCCAAGAAATCAATGTTTTAAGAACAACAAAATTTTGAGCAGGATGGTGATGAGATTGGGAATGAAGGTATCTATCTTTGTGAGTCGTATTCCTATAACTTGGTGGTTTAGAGAGCCATCAGGGAGATGAGAGATAAGAACATCTAGGAAAGTGAGAGAGTTGTATTTTTTAATATCCATGGTAAACTAGATATGAGGGGAAACCTTGAAACAAATTTTTAGAATTGCCAAGGACAAATCTTATCCGATTCTTGGCCAAGGAGTCTACCAAATTCCCTACTCCTATGGAAAATATTAAATTGGTCAGAAAGGTTGGTCCTTCAAAGATCGTCTCAAAGAACACATGGTTGACACCTCCCATAATCGTATCTCCAAGTCGGCCATTGTTGAACGCTTCTAGAAATCCAAACATCTATTTTTCTTCAATCAAACCAAAATCTTAGATTTTGAGCTACATCACTCATCTCACATCATTCAATAATTGTTGGAAATTTAGAAACACCCCAATAACTTCAATCGAGATGAATACTACAAACTCAACCAATCCTAGAAGCCTATCATTCATCGCTTAGGTCCTCAAACCTAATCCCTGTTTTTCTCCTTTTTTTTTCCCTCATAAGTCCCTTTAAGATTTTAATTTTAAATCCTAACATCTCTTCGTTCTTTTCAAAATTTAACATCAATTCCCATGTACCCAATTTTATCATCTTCTCTTCTAACCTTTTACATTCTTGAAAATTTTTAATCAACTAATATTTCATAACAATTTCTTTATTGAGATTCGTAACTAATATTATAAATAAAATTTTAATATTTCCTTGCATCCTCTTTTACCCTAACTTTTCCTTCTAAATTTTTTATTCATTAATTTAATATCTCAAGGCTAATGAACAACTTATTTCTATTTTTTAACTTACCTCTTCTCAACTTTTACCCTCTTTATTTTTCCTTCTAAATTTGTTATTAATTCAATATCTCAACAACTATTGACCTTTTTATATTTTTATTTATTTATATAATTTTTCACTTACCTCTTCTCAACGACTAATTGTTTTTTCAATTTTTCATTTACCTCCTCTCAAAGGTCCAATCCCAAATCTCCTTTAAAATCTTAGAATCAATGTTCCTTTCTAACGTTGTTATTGTCTTTTATCCATATCGATGGGTGGCATGTCCACTCAAAACATAGGATGTTTTGAAACTCTCGTTAGAGTTTATATCCGTAAATATAAACAATCATCATGAAAAACTGTGAAAACCTACATTCTCATCCTAGAAATGTAATAGAATTGATAATAATAATACAAATGCATAGCTAGGTATGGATGGATAAGGGAAAAGTTATAGGGTCTATGATTCCAAGAGAGCAAGGGTTCTGAAGGGGATAAAGCATTTTATTATATTTTATTAGACACATCTTGGAGTTAGTTGAAAAAAGTGGTGATGTGAGATTCATGGTGTATTATTGCATGCATATATATATACCATTATTTTTGTTGTTGGGGGTTCCTCAATCATTATGACTCATTCATTCTAAATTAATTCCTCATTCGTTTTGCTCATTCTAGTTCTTGGGTTTTGGAAATGGAAACTAATTGTTGTAGGTAGAGAGCATTGTTAGTTGGTTGTAGGTATCTATTGGGAATTCTAGCAATAAATTAATGCTTTTGTGCATGGGATGATGGAAGTTGAGTAATAAATGTTCATAGTTGAGATTCCCTAGAGCTTTCAACAGTGATATTTCCTCACCAGTACCCCTAGATCCCTATAAATAAGTGGAATATCCTGAGAAACTACCTTGGAAAGAAGTGGAAAATCCTAATAGACTACACTGCAGAGAAGTGAGTTCATTTCTTTGGGTTCTGCAGGATGAGGAGGAAACAAGGTTAGTAAGTTGGGAATTGTTGTGTGGTTGAGAAAACTATGAGAGCTTGATAGCTATCTGGTGTGTGTTTTAGAAGCATCCTAGGAACCATCCTTGTTGATTCATAGCCTAATATTAGGAGTGGTATGTTGTAGAGAGTGAATGTGAAATAGACCCTAAGGTTGTGTGGAATGTCAGAATTATACAACCAGTTGGTGAAGCTACTCTTTAAAGATAACTTCACTTTGTTTCATATATTTCCACACTGCTATATGTTCTTGGGTTTATTTTTTTTTTGTGTGTGTTAATTACATTATAATTATGTATCTTGCATGAGCGTATGATTAATTCATACTTTTTTTAATTATGCATGAGTCGGTAATCATTACTATGAACCTTGATTCATTGATGCATGATCTTTGGTTCTACTTTATGCTTATTTTATTATATTAAATGGTATCATGGGCTCAAATTTGTTTCAATAACATATTGGGTTACTTGGGTATGGGGTGTGCTATAGATTGGTGTCATAGCATTGGTTGTAGATATTGGTCCATATGGGAAAATACATAGGCTAAATTAATTATTTTTGTAGAGGTCGATCCAAAGGGGTACCTTGTAAAATGAAGTGATTTCTTGAAAATATAAAATTTGAGAGTTTTTCTATACATGTTGATGTGGAGGCCATGTGTCAGGTGATGTGGAGATGGAAAAGTGGACTACCCTGGTGGTCAGACATGGTGTTGGGGTGGTAGTCCATATTGGTGGGATCAATGGTGTTCATGGTGCACAATGGCAAGCTCGAGAGATGATGTAGGGGTCACATCGAGAGGGTGGTTTACATGAATTTGGAAAGGTGGTTTTGAATCCCAATTCCAAGGTCTCGTAACCTATCATATGGTTTTTCATGGCACCATGGAGGTAAGTGTTATGAAACTTTTGGATCACCCAACTCCCATGCAACTTCAAACTCCTTTAAAGAATGAGATGCATTGATCATATTCATCCCTTGTCGTTTTATCTAGGAACAACCAAATTGATCAGCTTAAATTGGGCACATCTTAGCAAGACGTAAGAGATCCACATCATAGATATGGTTTATGGATGGGGAATATTGATGCCAAGGAAAAATTTTCAGAAAGGACCCACCCAATTTCCACAACCATTCACGAGGTGCCAGGTTGGGATGTGAGAATGGTGGGCCCCATAAATAAAATAAAAGAGAAGAAAAGGGAAAGAAGAAGAAAGAGAAAGGAGAGATAGAAGTGGCGGTGACAGAGAATGACATGGTAGGTCCACAATGGCCAAGGAGTTGAATGGAATCACCTCATGTATCCACGTGGATCTATCATGCTGTAGATAAGTCGGAAGAGCGTCGNTGACAGAGAATGACATGGTAGGTCCACAATGGCCAAGGAGTTGAATGGAATCACCTCATGTATCCACGTGGATCCAAGGTGTCACATCAACAACCATGTTGACATATTTCCACATTAGCAAAGAATATCCTATATTAAAAAAAAAAGTCTAGAGACAAAATCGCATTTTGTTCATAACAGGGGAATAATAACATATATTAAGATGAAATTTTCTAGGTATGTCTACAGTGAGCAGGGATACCAAATTTCCAATGAGGGATGTTTCTCAATTATGCACCAGTTCTTGAGAATTTTCAAATGATTGATTTTTGAACAATAGGCTAGTACACTCTAAAAGAGACTCTTTTCTTGATGAGATTTTTATAAGGTGTCAATAAAGAAGACATGAAAATATAAAGTGAAGGAATTGGCCATATTCCAATAATTTTGGAATGGGGATGCTTAAATGGTCCAAAATCCTCTATTCTCAGCCCTTTTTAGGGATTTTGGGGGATTTTAAAGGAGGAAAAGGGACCCCAGATCATAAAACTAGAAAATTGTATTTACTCGACATTTTACTTCTTCATCATGAAAGACACATTTTCCTTAGTAAATATTTTCCATACGTGCTTAGTTTGGGAGATAGCCAATTTTGCTAAAAATTGGAAGTCTCAAGATAATGTAAAAAAGAACAATGTTGCCAATTCGAAATTGTTGTAGAATTTGATTGGTGCTGTTGGTGTGGGTTTTCAGACCTAGGGTTAGAAATACCTTAACACTAAAATCCCCATCAATGTTGACATATTCAATATTCAGAAATTGAATAAGGTCTCACTTGAGATGCTCATGAGAATCACAGAAATTGAGCAACTGTGCATTGCATGAAGGAATAATAGAAACAGAAAACACATAGCCTCGAACTGTACATTAGATCCTTCCCATTCACATCAACATCCATATATGTAAATTACTTTATAACATATACAACAAGCATTCATCCATGATAAATCTCATGACTAGAAGTGCCAATTTGAATCTCATTCTTTTTATAAATCAGCGATAGATAAATTTTTACATACATAATGGGTCATATCATTCTTGAATACTCATCGAAACTTGAACCAAAGACCAAAAATTCAAATCTAGATCCAAATTCTATTCTATCTCATATCACATTACATTACGGATATTGCATCATTAACAACAATATCCAATTCCCTAATTGGTTCATGTGCATTCCTTTTATCTCTTCATAAGCATGACAATGATAGAAACTCTACCATCTCACTAAAAAATTTAGGGACCTAACCTCCCTAACCCCTCACATAGGTAGAATAATATAATTCCATGTAACAAAGGCCAATATTGTTAAGGCCTAGCAATAAGGAAGAATAAGTCAAATCTAAGAATACCTAATAAAAGCTTTTGCTTCTAGAGGGATCTTCCTCTAGATTGTTCTTTTGTATAGATAGATTTAATATAAATAGGAGTAGAGGTTATGAGAAATATTGTCTTGGATATTATTGTAATAGAGCTCTGCTATGCTAGAGGTTTCCCCCTCGAAGAGGCAAGTGAAAATTTCTATCATTAATCAAGGTGCTCTTTCAGTTGTTTTTATGGTATTATTCTGGTATTGTTTTGGTTATATCATTGTTTCTCAGCCATTTTTTTGCTAAACTATATCTTTTCTGCATACTATTTTATATCTAGAACACTGCAAGTGGTATCATAACACCTTCCTTGATAGAAAATTGTGGGTTCATTTTTTCATGGTAGAGATGTATTTTGGTGTCTTAAAGTTACAAAGGTTTGTAGTTCAACACATAAATCTATGGTCGGGGAAGCATACACATAGGAACTACAAGTGGTTTTTAAGCACACATCTATTGGCCACCATTGTAACCCTTGTTCATACCCCTTCGAGTGGTAGCACATCCAACAACACATGTATACGGATCAACCTAGATATATTGAAGCCCTCCATAGATAAAAATATCGGCAACCTAACTCTTATAGTGCCATCGAGAACATCACCCGAGAAGATACTCTCTAGTACCTGGGTAGTCGAGTAGTGTGACTAAGGGCACTGTCTAGCCTCCTTAGTTAGTACCCTGAGATATTGGGCCGAGTACTATTGTTGGACCCCGCACATATATCAGAGAGCTATAGCACAGGGAAAACCATTCTCTATAGAAACCATGAATATCCTACCCCTAGGGATGGAAACAAAAAAAGAACAAACAAGATCTATTGCCATGCAATTGTGCCTTTTGCATTCTGGATGCGAAATTACTTCACATTTCTTCCTCTTAAGAATTTGGGCATTTCATCATTACAGTATTATTCAGGATGGAGTATAACTCTATAAGATTTAGAAAAAAAAAATTAGTGGTTCCATCGACACACTTATTTGGGACCTATCCCACTAGGTTCCTCTCTTCACCCTGATTCTAGTGATACATATCATTTTTAACACTTTTTTGTGGACCCGACCCTTCTTTGACACCCTTATTTTTCCCCTATCCCATTGGATCCCCCTTTTCTCCCTGATTGCAATAGTACCTATCATTTGAAACCCTTATTCTCAGTGGTCCCACCCACCCCTCTAGACTCCTTGTGTTTCCCCTATAGAATTTTCCTGCCCATTTTTCCAAATGGCCACCACACGAGCCCAAGAACTCAATACTATGATTAGTGACACCCACCAGAACAAGGAAGACATCACGAATATCCATGAAAACCTTATCTAAATCAAAATTTTCTATTGAGGTCCTCCAGGACCAATGTGCCTACATCAACAAACTCAAAGACATCAAAGCCACCTTTGGACACTTCATGGGTCGTTCCTAGAACCCTTTCTCTTCTCAAAAACCATCTTATCATGATGACCATGACTCTTCCCATTACCAAGGTCCTCATACTACCCACTTTTTTTGAGACCTTCGCCCTCCAAGAATTGAGGTGAAAAAATTTGATGGATCGGATCCCACAGGTTGGGTCACCCAAATGTAACATTATTTCTCTTTGCATGTCATTACTGATTATTTAGACAATATTTGTTATGGTTTCCTACATTTGGATCTAGAACGATGGAAATGGTGGCAATGGTGAAAAAATCCATGCCAATGGTATGTTTCTTGGACACAGTTTGTGGCCGAAATTTATGATGGATTTGACTTTGACACCCACCATTTAGGTCATTTGACCAAGTTAAAGTAGTCTAGGATAGTGGAACACTTTATTGCCACATTTGAGCACTTATATTTCAGAACAGAGGGTACACTAGATGCTTTATTTAGAGAATGCTTTATTAGTGGCCTCAAATATGAAATTCGTGCCCATGTTTTCAAGGCACACCCCCAGACTTGATTGGAAGCTACTCAATGATCCAAGGAAGCACAACAGATTGTATCTTCCCAGGTCCGCAAACCCTCCTTTCCTCCTCGCCCTAAACCCACAAATTATGCCCCTCCTACAACTCCCTTCAAGATCAAGAAATTAACCAAGGATGAAATGGTTGAACATCAACTCAAGGGTCTTTGTTATAATTTTGATGACAAATATTTTCACGGGCACAAGTGTAAGGAACAAAGTATTTTTATGGTTGTGACTGAGGATTTTTTGAAGAAGATGTTTTTGTTCCACTTGTGGAGGAACTCCCACCACCATCTAATCTAAACCCACCCTCTGATCCACCAGACATTGACCCGGTGATTTCACTTAATTCCCTCACTAGATTCTCTACTCCCAAAGTCTCAAATTAATTGGTTACATCAAAAATAGGAAAGTCATCATCCTTGTGGACAGTGTTAGAACCCATAATTTTATTCATCGCTGCATTTCTTAAGAATTCA
>JASDQU010688837.1:13066-23608 GCA_032191745.1 Picea mariana
GGTCCCATGTAGAAAGGAAATCCACCATGCTGAAGTAGTTCAACCACCATTGTAAGCCTGGGTCCCATGTCCAAGTGCTCATGTGAACTCCCCGTGGAAGATTTTGGAACCCAATAACCAACTCCAAATGATGCTCCAAAGACTGACACCTATCATGTGGATCCAAATAAGAAGATCCATCCACATAGTGGAAAAGGGTCGTAGCATAATCTGAAAGTAATAATACCACTGCAGAATATGCAGACTGAATGTTCGTAACTAGCTCCTGATGTGGGACATTGATTTTATCTACAAAAGGTGGAGTGGAGTCATCAAATAAAATATGGAAGTGGTTGTCATCCCAGAAATGACAACTATTCATATACCAATCATCACAATCATCCTCAAAATCATACCAAGAATATATTTCTTGATTATATTCATCCCTGGGGCCCTCCATAAGAAATCTCTCCTGCATGTTATTCAATGAATCTTGAATACTATCATTGAGGTCGTCTGTGAGGCTGTTTGTGAGGCTGTCTGTGAGGCCATGTGTAAATGCATCCAATCTGTCATCCAATGTGTGAAACAATTGGGCTTTGAATGATTCAATAATTTCTTTCAGGTTTTGAGAAAAAATAGTCATCTGAGCACCCTATGAACCCTTCGGTCCCGCATCCATCATGAAAACCCCCCCCAAAAATAGAACAATAAGTTATAACAAAAAATCACAGTTTTTTCTGAAAAAACCCAAAAAAACTGCTGAAGTTAAAATGCTCATAACTTCACTTCCCGGACTCCATTTCGGCTGATTTTTTTTTTTGAAATTGGGTGAAACTGTGAGAGGAACTCACATCTGTAATTTGTTTGAGAAAATTCGGCCTCCAACTACTACATAAATAAAAACAAATCGCGCCGCCGTCCGCGGAAAAAACCCTGAAAAATTGCAGATTTAAAACTTCAATATCTTGGCTTCCCGGACCCCGTTTCAGATGTTTTTTTTTCAACTTGGGTGTTTTTCTGAGAGGGAATCAGATATAAAACCATTTTCTGCAAATTTTTCATAAAAATATACTGAAAACTTTGAGAATTTCGCGGCCCTCCTTTTTCTTCTCCGAAAAAAAAAATCTGCAAAAATAAAAAATATTTGCCCACAATGTCTGCCCAAGGAAAGTGCTCTGATACCACTTGTTAAGTACCTAAACCAGATCTGTAAATATACTTCATAAATAACCAAGAATAAACCATAAACCATTCACCATAACATTAACACAAGAAATAGAGAAAACCTTTGAGGTAGGGTAACACCATATATTAATCCTTATGGAAGGATAAAACTCCTTAAGCAATCCTTGCTTGTATAATCACAATATTCTTCACTATGTTTCATTACATTGCCTACACTTCTTTATATAGCTCTCCCTATCTCCTAGGAACCTTTTAGAGAGCCTTCTCACATTTATTACATCCAACTACCATAGTGGACCTTTATTAATATAGTGGACCTAGTCCACCTTACATTGAATGACCACATTCCCATATATTAATTGACTTCCACTAATAACACATAACTACATTCCCATTGGGTACTTCCTTAGGTACCCCATATTACCTCCCTAGGTATACTACATTTCTCTATTTCTTGTGTTAATGTTATGGTGAATGGTTTATGGTTTATTTTTGGTTATTTATGAAGTATATTTATAGATCTGGTTTAGGTACTTAACAAGGGTTTTCTATAATAAAGTTTGGTTTCTTCTATATTTCTCTCTGGTTCTATTGTGATATTTCTATATTCAATCTTTGGTACTTAACAATTGGTATCAAAGCACTTTCCTTGGCCAAAGAAGGGGAGAATTTTTTGTCTTCTTTTTCATATTTTTCCTAGGAAAAAAAGAGGGCTACGCACTTTAGGTTCAGATTGGAAAATTTCTGAGCATAACCTTATAAGAAGTCCTCTTACATTTATTAATCTAAATAACCATTTATTATATCTAACTACCACAGTGGGACTTATTTAATAATATATTGGACCTATTCTACCTGACATTGAATGGCTTCAACTACCTCTCTAGCTACCTAATACTAACCAAAATCCTCCAGAAAACTAGTCCAAGACACAGGAAAAGAAGGGTAGAGGGAAGAGGAAGAATGACACTGAGAAGTGGTGCGAATTCCACAAAAGAACCCGACACAACACCGATGAATGTCTCTCGAAACAATAATTGGTAGTCGAGGTCAAAGACAAGGAGTTGAACCCTGATTCATAATCGGATCTAGAAAATATTGAAAATAGATAGATCATCGACACAAACCCCACTGCTACTTTCACAACCGCAACAATTCAACCAAAATAACTAGTAGATTCTGAAGAGGGGGAGCACCTCTTCCATTCATAGATGTGTGTGAAGGGAACCCTGTCACATTTCATTGTTGATAGAAGTAGCTAGAAGAAACTCATCTCAGATGAGGTCATCAAACAGTTGGGGTTGTCAACAACACCACACCCGCAACCATACAACATCGGGTGGCTTCACCAGGGACGAGATATTCGTGTCAGCCAACAGTTCCACATATCTTATGGCATCCAACCCTTCAAGGATGAGGTAGTGTGTGATGTTTCCTCTATTGATGTCTGTGATGTTGTTTTGGGCCAACCATATATGTGGAAACGTCATGATGTTTATGAGTCTCGACCCTGTAGCGTCATTATTAATATGGGGGGTCATCTCTTTAGGATACTAGAGGTATTTTTGACTACTACTCCACAAAAAAAATGCCACAAAGTAATATATCATACTGGAAAATTCATCCTCTTCATAGTATGTTCAAAGGATGCATAGAAGGACACTACAACCACTGCAAACTCAACACCTTCTATCCAACAAAAGCAGATTACAAAAGAGAAAGAAGATAATATTTATTTACCTACGATGGTACCTACACAATTCCCTGTCAAGCCCAAAGACAAAAGGTTGGTGGAACAGATTCAACCCTGCGAGTAACAGGTTCCTGATAGCCTTTCATAGACCAAGCAATGCAACTTCTCCAATAAGGCATGTAACTCACCAAGATTCAGATTCATAAAACACTTTCCCCTCTCCCCAGAGCACTCAATGCAATGGAGACCATTGCTTCTTAAGAGGGGAGGATTGATCCAGGTGGATATTCGTGGTGTCCCACCTATTCCAAATTCCAACTATCTCATATTGATAGTTTTCAGTTCAACATGTTTCTCACTAATGGGGACATTTCTTTGTAATTGTGGATTCTATAATTACGGGGTTGTCCTAAATCCCTACACAACATCTAGGTAGATATTGGTGGCCTCCCACCTATTCCAACTAGATTTTTTTGGAATTTTTTCATGTAAGTACATATTTCTGTACTTCCAGGGCCATTTTGGGGTTCTAAACAATGTTTTCTTATCTTTCCATAGTCACACTGTAGACAGAGTAAAATTTTGAGGGAATAATGCATATTTCTCGAAAATACCTTTCCAATGGGATATCACACACCTAAAACAAAGTTTGTATGTAAAAGTTATGACCCTAGGAAGTTAATGTACTAACTTACACCAACGGGGCCCCCATGAATTTTGGCACTTCATCTTCTAGAGTTAGGTTTTTGGATGTCTAGGGTTTTGGAATTCATGTTTATCATAAAAAGGCCTTTATAGCCTCATTGTAATGATCTTCTTGCAAATGAGCGTAGCCATCACATCTCTTCTCAGAGATAAAGATGCTACCATTCTAGCGAGTCTTACACTCTGTATTTTTACAATCTCTGTACATTTGTTTCATTAATAGAAATCATGTATTATTGTATTTCTCTATTTCTAGAAATTTTTATGTGTATTTCATTGTAATATCTCTTCTTTCATTTTGTTCCAAAAATAATCTGGATCATTAGTATCATAGCAGGCTGCTCTTGATCATTTTTCAGTGCATGTCCCTGATGAGGTCTGGGTATAGCAAGTTGGGTCTTAAACTTGTCTCTCTTGAGGAAAATCTCTCTCGCATGCCCAAGAAACCCTCTATGGAATCATAAAATAAAAAAAATAGAGAAAACTATTCTATTAACCTGTTGCTTGAGCAAGCTCTCATGGGACAGAGGGATGAAATGATGGAGAATTTTGCACACATCCTTCAACACCTATCGATAGAAATAACCACATCTTCATAAAGAGGCCAATTTGGAGGGACATATCCCTTTGAGGTACAAGTTAATTTTGATATTCCTGTATTTGAAGGTCAGATAGATGCAGATGCCTTAGAAAAATGGTTAAATCTTCTAGAAGGTTATTTCTTTGTTCACAATTGTTTTGACAGGGAAAATATCACCTTCACACTCCTCAAGTGCTATAGTGGGGAAACCCCCCTATGGACTACACTAGGGTTCAATCGTGCAGACAGAGTTAATCGTCTAAAGTCTCCTACTTTTAACAACTATATCGACAATACCCCACATTCATGCATAAAATACAAAGTATAAGGATCCAGTAGTTTTATCTTAAACTCCGTGTCCGATGTCGATCCTTTTGCATTTGGTCGCTTCTCGACTGCAAGTCTTCTCCCAAGGATGACCTACATTCACCAAAATACAAACAAGAAACTTTGAACATGCATCTTATATATGAATTAGTGGGTTAGATGTCATAACAAAATGTAAATCAAACATAAATATTGAACACATCATATGGCAGGACTAAAAAAATACTTCTTTATATTAATCTCACAAAGTCACTACAAAATGAGATCTACGACTACTCCTCGAACCCAGTCCTGGGCTCCTCTTCACCAAGATCCAACTGCTTCCATGTATCATTCTTCTCTCACACTTCTCTCTAGAGAATGGGCACATGCTTATGAATAAGGAAAAAGGGCAAGAATAGGGAATTCTAGCTCAAAGCTCACAATGTGGCTCAAAATTCTTGGGGCAAGGGGGGAAAGTGAAATGGGAAGAGTTTCACTGTAGCTATGTTTCTCCTTGGAATGAGACCCCAACACCTCCTTTTATATGACAAAATGATGGTTATTCGGTTGGGTGACGGGATATAGGTGGTGGATTAGTTGGGAAACGACCCAATAGCTCGTAATCTCAACGAATCCCTTGCAATTTTTTTTTATTTTTTGCAACTTTTGTGGGTATACGTAGGATGTAATGGTGCAACTAGCATACATACGAAGGCAGTAGTGGTGCAGGGTGCGTACATATTCAAAATTTGTGTTTTTAATAAGAGTTGTTCAGTGTTGGCTTGGAAAAAATAGTAAGTAAGATGGCCTGATGCCAGGTATGCATGTATAGTGCAATTTAGGTTTATAACAGATTCCCCCTAATGTGTGAGGTCAAAAGATCATATGATGGACGAAATACATTACAAATATTAAAAAATGTACAAAGCGAGTGAGCCCGGGACCAGATTTCGAGAGGTGCCATCTGCAAAATAACAATTGTCTCACTGAGGCGGGCATACCCATGCTCGGGATGAAATAAATCATGGATTCCAATCAAATACACTGCAGATCCATGTCATATAACTATATAAAGTGTATTTGTGAGAAATACAAAGCAGACCTACATCTCAAAATAAAAGATATACTTGTATGGTATCCATCTTCAAGAAGCCAACAATTCCCGATGTCTGGAGATGAGGCCTTCAAAGATCGAGCAACAACTTCAAGATCTTAAAAAATCAGGTAGGAGTGTAAAGTGATTGTATGACTTCACTACCCAAAGGTCTTCGACGACTCAACGGGGAACAGACAAGAGGATCTCGGTGATCAGGCATAGAACTTCAGTAATTTCGAGCAAAGATTTGATTGGAATTTCGAGATGGTCGGGGATGAAGGAAAGCGACAAACTGCATAAAGGCCAAGTGAAGTTGGGTAAAACTTCCCTTGGACAATAGAACGATTGATGATCAGAATCAGGTAGCAAGACATTGACATAAGTTCACAATGCAGGAGGCAACACAAAATCTCCATATGTTTGGAAGGATAACCAAACGGAGGAGGACACAGATCTATGTTACGAGAACATGTTCCTAAGGTCATATTAAATCCCAAATCTTGAAAAACAAAAGGAAGGATGTGATTTTTCCAAGGGAAACTCATTGTGCTGCCATAAAAAGAAAATACTTTTCCCATCCTATTTTTGGGGTATATTTGATTTTTTTGTCTTTTTCAATATTTTGGAGAGCTTGAAAAAGAATAAAAGAATGGTACGTTACAAAGGAGGAACGAGTGTCGCAATAATACTAGTTCCAAGGGCAAGGAACACACTAATGCTCAGGGAAAGGACACATGTGAAAGGAAAGGACACTCGGGAAAATTCCTCCATGGGTCAAGGTGTCAAGACGGAAAGGCAAAGTGCTACAAGGATTGCATATAAGGCATGCTTCGAAGGTTCAATTGAGAGCAACATAGAGCTGACATTAGGCCAAAGACAAAATAATGCAAATGTGATTAGTAGGACATGATGAAACTCTGTTCAACGTATTTTTTACGAGCCTAAAGAAGGTAAGCTCGGTGGTTTTTCATTTTTAGAGAGACTGGAAAAACATAAAAGAAGACTCCACTGGGGTACCTTTTTCGAAGATAGTCTAGTCGGCTCAAAAAATGGATAAACTAGCACCGAAAATACATCTATTCAAAACCATTTTAACAAGTGTGACAAAGACAAGATCACTTGGCAATCTTTTCAATTTTAAGGAGTCTGAAAAGACTTTTCCATGAGAATCCTATCATTATATAGGAGAATCTGAAGTGGTTAAAGAGATGAGGATGATCCTATCAAATCAGAGAAGTCAATACGATCGTAACCATATGGATGCCACCTCATATTTCTAGAATATTCCACTTCTAGAAGCTGCTATAACTTCTTTCCTCTTTTAGTTTTAAAGCGCCGCTGCAACCTACCTATATAGCAGCCTGCGGAAATCAGTAGACTGGCTATAGTGCAGCATGCGGAAATCATGGATTTCCGCACTATGTAAAGGGAGCTGCCCATGGCGACCTTCCAAAAATACCTCTTGCAAGGGTGGAAAGAGGTTGCTTTTCTCAGGAAAAAGATTACATTGGGAACCTGAACAAATATTTATGTAATCATCATCAGGGTGACCAAAATAATGTGTAACAAAATGCCCCCCAAAGTATGATACTGGAACTCGAGATAGTCGAAATACTTTGTAAAATAAGCATGTATGTGTCGAGAGCTAGGGGCTGATGCAGGAGCATCGCTAACGTCAAGTGAGCATGGGGCAAGCGCCAATGCATTTTGGGCACATGATGAATTGTTCAAAAACTTTTGAAGATGAATGCACCAAACATAAATGTAATAGTTAAGGAGAGGTGTATTTATAGATTGTAATCAGACCTTGAGTGACCTGCTCTTGCCTTAAGAACTAAGAAGGCATTAATGTTAGTAGGTAGCTTTGAGTTCTCAGATTAGACAATTTTAGGAGCAGAGGGAAAACGGATATAGACACCCTCATTGTATTATTGTATGATAGTGAAGAACATTACCAAGAGAAGAACATACAGAGCTGGAGCAGAAAAACTGTGTTTGAAAAACACCCATGTACAACGATTTGAATTAATAGAAAGAGCTTCGATTCAAATTCATGGTGTCATATTTGTTCTCTGTGTGTGCATTGTGAATGTTATGCTCATGATGTTTATTCCCAGTTATACATTTGCTTTGATGTGTGAATGTATGATTTCATGTTAATGTCTAAAATTTGAAGAGAGGGAGGATAGAGAATGAGTTTCAATTGTTTCTCTTCCCAAGCAAGAGTTTTCCTGCAAGGAGTGTAGTGAAATCATCCACAAGGTGTGCATTGACAGAGGTCAGAGTTTGTCTCTATAAGCTCAGGAGAGATAACACGGTTCTCATTCTCGCAGAAGTGTAAGTTAGGCACAAAAGCCGTGCAAAGTGTGTGTAAGCCGAGTGAAGCTTCAGGGGTTTGTAACCTGAATGACTTGTTGAGAGACTGCTGTTGCAGGGAGTGCACAGAGTCGAAGGGAGTTCAACACTTAAAAGTGTTTGAAGGTCTGCCGCAAGGAGTGCTAGCAATATTTTTTTCTGAAAGACTCGAAGTCGTGGAAAACCTCAGAAGGTTCAAACCTTTGAAGTCGTTGAAGAGAAGAAAGAGGCTAAGTGCCTTGAAGAATTGAAAGGAGGTGCAGTGGCATCGTACTGTAGGAGGACAAGTTCCACGCAGAGAAATATTTTGTTTAAATTTCATGGAAGTTCTCAAGGGAAGAGACAGACGGTCGAAATTCTCCATAGAGAATTTGTAAAGTCCCGCTAGCCGTTCGATCTAACAGAGAAGCAAGGGGGTTACGACTGTTTTCAAAGATTCAAGCTCAGAAGATCATGAGCCGTCGGACCTCACTTAGATACCCATCAGTCGTGGGATCTGACAGGATTTGCACGGGGGTTAAACCCTCATAAACAGAGCGAAAGTCCCGAAAGGCGTCTGGATATCGGGACTTCGAAATTCGGGATATCAGAAGTCTCGAGGATAGGAGATCGGGTCACTTCATAGTGAAAACCCTGAATTTGATCTGAGCCGTCCATTCATTTGAACACATGGCAGAGATCAAGAACCCGTCAGTATTTCGGCTACCGGGGTTTCAAGTTGACAGAGAAATTGTGACATTGGGGAATCACAAGTCGTGAAATCCCGAACTAAATCAGGATCATCCGTCTGTTGAGACACGTGGCGGCGATCAAGAGTTCATCGACATTTCGCATGTTGGGACTTCAGGGATTAAGAGGACAGGATGCAAATCATTTCGGCATTTCATTTCGTGAAATCACGAAATGATTGAGGACCATCCATCATAGGAGGACGCGTGGCAGAAATCCAAGAGTTCGGGGAAAATCTCGATAGGAAAGTCCATCAGCATATCGGGGTTTGGCATTTCACAAATCCTAAAGATAGGAGACCCGCGCATTTCGGGAATAGAAGTTTCGAAATCGCGAAAAGGTGGAAAGCCCAGAAAAGAATAGCAGTATGGGATATTGGGATTCAGGATTTCAGATTTTGTGTTAACATGAGTTTTTTGGAATTGAGAGTCTTGAACTCCTGATAAGCGAAAATCGCGCTGATCGTTGGATCAAGAGGGGAATCACAACCGTCGATTTCTTTTGGTGACTGAACATCGGAGTTTCGGTAATGTGGGAATTGGGATTTCGGAGGTCGAGGGGATGAGTTGCATGACATTGCGACTCCCAAAATCATGATAAGGAGAAAGGTGAGATAGAGAGAGGAAAGGCCAAGTGTCATAATTTTGGGTTTCGGGGGTCTGAGAGACAAGACATTCGGCCACAGGACTCGCAAAAAAATGCGAAGTCCGATCTTCCGAAGTATAAGTGGAAAATTTATCAAGGTTGTTTGTGGGTGTAGATTTCCAGAAATGGAAATAGAAGGGCCAGTCGAGCACTTTGGGCCAGAAGAGAGGAAAAGATCCTGCACGGATCATAATCTGCGGATCTAGGAGAAGGGGGTCTGCGTCAAGTGTGGTATCAGAGCACATAAAGGTTTCTTTGCTTTCTATAGCAAGGAAAAGGAAGATTCACCATGCCACCAAGAAGAAGGGACAGGCAAACACCCGACCCGCCAGAGGAAAGGGAAATACCAAGAAGAAGAGGTGGGCAGATGCCTGACCCAACCATGGCAAGAGAAATGCGTGATTCACATGCCAGACTTGAGGACATGGAGACAACATAGAGGCGCACAATCGGTACTGGGGATCTTAGTGATTCCGAAAGTGAAAATGAAGTTGAACATGAAGAAGAAGAAATTTCAGCGGAAGATGCCACAAATGAATGCTTGATTAGAGCTATCGCAAGGATGGGTGCCAGGGAAAAAATGGACATCCCAGTTTATGAGGGAAACCTGGATGCTGAAGAGCTTCTAGACTGGATTAGAGATCTAGACACTTATTTTGACTATGAAGATGTCGAGGAAGACAATAAGGTCAGACATGCTATCACAAGATTGAAAGGACATGCAACATTGTGGTGGGATGAACTACAAGCTGACAGACGCTGCAAAGGCAAGCAGAAAATCAAGAGTTGGGATAGGATGATTGCAAAGATGAAGGTGAAATTCATTCCCAGGGATTACCAGATTACTTTGTTTCAAAGAATGCAAAATTTGAGACAGAAGCTGATGACAGTGAAGGAATATACTGAAGAATTCTACAGGCTGAACATCGGGGCAGGTCATCAGGAAAACAATGATGAAAAGGTTGTCAGGTACATGAATGGCCTGAGATACGACATTCAGGATGAGATGATCATGATGACCATCCGAATGGTGGAAGATCCTTATCAGATGGCTCTAAAAGCTGAAGAGAATCTGAGCTGAAAACAAGGTCAGAGAGGCCGAGGCAGAAGTCAAGCCAGAGGTAAATCAGTTTCCCAGGATAGAAATCAGAAACACAAAGAAGACAGGAAGAAACCTCAAACTCAGACTGAGATAGGTGGAAGTTCACAGAGAGGGCAGCATACTGAACAGAGAAGGCGGTATGCTAATCAGAAAGGAGAGTA
>JASDQU010688837.1:24708-38496 GCA_032191745.1 Picea mariana
AAGGAACAAAATTTTTCGGACTGCTTGCAAAACCAAGGACAGGGTATGCAAGGTCATTGTGGACAGTGGTAGCACAGATAACCTCGTTTCTACAGAGATGGTAGAAAAGCTGGAGCTGGAGATGATTGAACATCCAAGTCCATATAGAGTTTCATGGCTACAAAAAGGACATCAGGTAAATGTCACTAAACAGTGTTTAGTTGAATTTAAGATAGGAGGATATAATGATAAGATACTCCGTGATGTTATTCCCATGAATGTTTTCCATCTATTGCTGGGTAGACCATGGAAATATGAAAAAAATGTGATTCATGATGGGAGAATGAACACATACACCCTAGAGAAGAATGGGAGAACTCACATGTTGCTTCCAATCAAAGACAAGGAGGTGAAACCTAAAGTAAGCAACAGTGTACTTCTCATGAGTGGGAAGGAACTTCTTAAAGAGGTTAAGAAGAAGGAGGAATCACAATTCATTGTGGTCAATAAGCCAAAGATTGTTTTAACCAGCACAAGGGTAGATGATTTACCAGAAGAGGTTCAGGAACTGCTGGAAGAGTTCGCTGACATAGTAGTGGACGAACTACCTCATTCATTTCCATCGATCAGAAATGTGAGTCATCATATTGATCTCATACCTGGAGCTAGTTTTCCAAACAAAGAAGCGTACATATTAACGCCGCAGGAGAATGAAGAGGTCAAAAGAAAAGTCCAGGATTTGTTGGACAAAGGGTTGGTTAGAGAAAGCTTGAGTCCATGTGCTGTTCCGATAGTGCTCAGTCCAAAGAAAGACGGAGGCTGGAGGATGTGTACTGACTCGAGGGAAATTAACAAGATAACCATTAGGTACAGAGTTTCATTGCCAAGGATGGATGATCTGATGGATTTCTTAGGTGTAGCAATTTTTTTTTGAAGATTGATTTGAAAAGTGGATATCACCAGATTCGTATGAGAGAAGGTGATGAATGGAAGACAACCTTCAAGACTAATGAGGGTTTGTATGAATGGCTTGTTATGCCATTTGGATTAACAAACATGCCAAGTACCTTCATGAGGTTGATGAACGAAGTCCTGAAGGAGTCCATCGAAAAATTTGTCATTGTGTATCTCGATGACATACTTAAACTCAGTAAAACAGAGGCAGAGCATCTGAAACACTTAACTACAGTGATGAAGAGATTATAGCAGGAGAAGCTGCTGATAAACATGAAGAAATCCTCATTCATGAAGAGATAACTCATTTATTTGGGTTTTGTTATTTCTGCAGATAAATTGAGGATGGATCCAGATAAAGTGGAGGTGATCAAGAATTGGCCATAACCGAAGAGTATATTTGAGGTGAGAAGTTTTCACAGATTGGATAGTTTCTACCGGAAGTTCATCAGGAATTTCAGTGGAATTAGTGCAACGATGATGGACACAGTGAAGAAGAGACATAAGTCTTTTCAATGGACATAAGAGGTTGAGAAAAGCTTCAATTTGTTGAAGAAGAAAATTACGGAACAACCAATTTTGGTGTTGTCGGATTTCAAAAAGACATTTCAAGTAAAATGTGATGCAAGTGGGTTTGAAATAGGGGCAGTCTTGAGTCAAGAAGCCAGGCCGATAGCATATTTCAGCGAGAAGCTGAATGAAGCCAAGATAAAATACTCCACGTATGATAAGGAATTCTATGCTAGTATACATGCATTGAAAAAATGGAGACATTACTTAATCCCGAAGGAGTTTGTCTTGTATAGTGATAATCATGCATTACAATTTGTGATTCAATAGGAGAAGTTGAATCAAAGACATGTTAAATGGGTTGAATACATGCAGAACTTTACTTTTGTAATTAAGCATATTTCTGGAATTGCTAACAAGGTTGTTGATGCTTTGAGCAAGAAATGTTTGCTGTTGCAGGAGTTTAGAATTAAAACACTGGGTTTTGATGATCTCAGGGACATGTACAGAAATGATCTAGATTTTAAGGAGGCGTATGAAGTAGCTGAGAATCAAATTCTCAGGGACAGAAGTCAATGGGCAGAATACATGATCTAGGAAGGACTACTGTTTAAAGGTAATCAACTTTGTATTCCAAAATGCTCCATGAGGGAGAATTTGCTGAAGGAGAAACATAGTGGAGGATTGGCCGGACATTTCGGTCATGACAAGACGTTCGCAAAGTTGATTGAGTCATATTTTTGGCTAGGAATGTGAGCAGAAGTTAAAAGATTCATGGACAAATGCAGAATTTGTCATCATTCCAAAGGAAAGAGGCAGAATGCAGGTTTTTATCAACCATTGCCCATACCTGAGAAGCCGTGGGATGTAGTCAGCATGGACTTCATATTGGGGTTGTCGAGAACACAAAGAGGGTTTGACTCGATCTTTTTAGTGGTAGACATATTTTCTAAGATGGCACACTTCATACCGTGTTAGAAAACCAGTGACACAACTCACATTGTGAATTTGTTTTTCAAAGAAGTCGTACGACTTCACGGCTTACCAAGGAGCATAGTTTCGGATCAAGACACCAAGTTCATGGGACACTTCTGAAGAAACTTATGGAAAAAGTTGGGAACAAATTTATCGTTCAGTTCAGCTTATCATCCTCAGATGGATGGACAAACAGAAGTTGTGAATAGGACCTAGGGAAACTTGTTGAGGAGCTTGGTGACAGAACACCACATCCATTGGGACAATATTCTGCCACCGGAGGAATTTTCTTATAATGATTCAATCAACAAAAGCATAGGGCAGAGTCCATTCCAGATTTTTTATGGGATACAACCAAGAGTAGTTTCAGAATTAAGAGATTCAGAATAGAATGCAACTAGAAGTGCTAGTGTAGAGGATTTCACAAAAGCGATGAAGGAACTTCACAGCCAGGTGAAGGAGTGTTTACAGAACTCGAGCCAAGAGTATAAGTGTAGAGAAGATCAACACAGGAGAAAAATTCAATTTGAGGTTGGTGATTTGATTCTAGCACATCTGAGAAAGGAAAGGTTCCAAAAGGGGACATATAACAAAATGAATATGAAGAAGATTAGACCATGTAAGGTCTTGAAGAAATTTGGGGAAAATGCTTATGAGATTGAATTACCTGATGGGATCGAAATTTCTCCGATATTCAATGTCTCAGACTTGTACCCATACAAAGATGAGAAAGCAGGAACAAGTGATGAACAACCAGAGGTCCAGTGGACAAAGCAGATGCCTGTTGCAGAGAAGCCACAGATGGAAAGAATACTAGACAAAAGAGTTAGGAAGAAGACCAGAAGAAAGCAATACTTTGAATACTTGGTCAAGTGGAAAGGACATCCAGTTGAAGATGCCAGATGGGAGAATGAAGCAAATATTCAGAAGCATGGACAAACCATGCGAGAGCTCATGGACAGGAGCCCATGAAAATTTTCAAGCAAGGGAGTATGATGCAGGAGCATTGCCAACGTCAAGCGAGCGTGGGGCAAGAGCCAACACATTTTGGGCACATGATGAATTGTTCAAAAAATTTTGAATATGGATGTGCCAAACGTAAATGTAATAGTTAAGGAGAGGCGTACTTATAGATTGTAATCAGACCTTGAGTGACCTGGTCTCGTCTGAAGGACTAAGAAGGCATTTATGTTAGTAGGTAGCTTTGAATTCTCAGATTAGACATATTTAGGAGTGGAGGGAAAATGGTTATAGACACCCTCATTGTATTATTGTATGATAGTGAAGAACATTACCAAGAGAAGAGCATACAGAGCTGGAGTAGAGAAACTGTGTTTGAAAAACACCCATGTACAACAATTTGAATTAATAGAAAGAGCTTCGATTCAAATTCATGGTGTCGTATTTGTTCTCTGTGTATGCATTGTGAATGTTATGCTCATGATGTTTATTCCCAGTTATACATTTTCTTTGATGTGTGAATGCATGATTTCAGGTTAATGTCTGAAATTTGAAGAGAGGGAGGATAGAGAATGAGTTTCAATTGTTTCTCTACCTCAGAAAGAGTTTTCCTGCAAGGAGTGCAATGAAATCGTCTGCAAGGTGTGCGTTGACGAAGGTCAGAGTTTGTCTCTGTAAGCTCAGGAGAGATAACATGGTTCTCATTCTTGCAGAAGTGTAAGTTAGGCATAGGAGCCATGCAAAGTGTGCGTAGGCCGAGTGAAGCTTCAAGGGTTTGTAACCTGAATGACTTGTTGAGAGACTGCTATTGCAGGGAGTGCGCAGAGTCGAAGGGAGTTCAACACTTGAAAGTGTTTGAAGGTCTGTCGCAAGGAGTGCCAGCAGGAGTTTTTTCTGAAAGACTTGAAGTCGTGGAAAACCTCAGAAGGTTCAAACCTTTGAAGTCGTCGAAGAGAAGAAAGAGGCTAAGTGCCTTGAAGAATTGAAAGGAGGTGAAGTGACATCATGCTATAGGAGGACAAGTTCCATGCAGAGAAATATTTTGTTTAAATTTCGTGGAAGTTCTCAAGGGAAGAGATGGACGGTTGAAATTCTTCATAGAGAATTTGCAAAGTCCTGCTAGCCGTCCGATCTGACAGAGAAGCAAAGGGGTTACGACTGTTTCCAAAGATTCAAGCTCAGGAGATCGTGAGCCGTCAGACCTCACTTAGATACCCATCAGTCGTGATATCTGACAGGAGTTGCACAGGGGTTAAACCCTCACAAACAGAGAGAAAGTCCTGAAAGGTGTCTAGATATTGGGACTTCAAAATTCGAGATATCAAAATTCTCGAGGACAAAAGATCGGGTCACTTCATAGTGAAAACCCTAAATTTGATCTGAGCCGTCCATTCATTTGAACACGTGGTGGAGATAAAGAACCCATCGGTATTTCGGCTACCGGGGTTTCGAGTTGACAGAGAAATTGTGACATCGGGGAATCACAAGTCACGAAATCTCGAACTGGATCAGGATCATCTATCTGTTGAGACACGTGGTGGCGATCAAGAGTCCATCGACATTTCGCATGTCGGGACTTCGGGGATTAAGAGGACAAGATGTGGAGCATTTCGGCATTTGATTTCGCAAAATCGTGAAATGATTGAGAACCGTCCATCATAGGAGGACGCGTGGCAGAAATCCAAGAGTTCGGGGAAAATCCCGATAGGAAAGTCCATCGGCATATCAGGGTTCGAAATTTCGCAAATCCTGAAGATAGGAGACCCGCGCATTTCAGGAACGGAAGTTCCGAAATCGCGAAAAGGTGGAAATCCCAGAAAAGAATAGTAGTACGAGATATCGGGATTCAGGAATTCAGAGTTTGTGTTGACATGAGGTTTTTGGCATTGAGAGTCTCGAACTCCTGATAAGAGAAAATCGCGCTGACCGTTGGATCGAGCGGGGAATCACAGTCGTCGATTTCTTTTGGTGACCAAACATCGGAGTTTCGGTAGTGTGGGAATCAAGATTTCAGAGGTCGAGGGGATGAGTTGCATGGCATTGTGACTCCCAAAATCGTGATAAGGAGAAAGGTGAGATAGAGAGAGGAAAGGCCAAGTATCATAATTTAAGGTTTCGGGGGTCTGAGAGACAAGACATTCGGCCACAGGACTCGCAAAAAAACGTGAAGTCCAATCTTCCGAAGTATAAGGGGAAAATTTCTCAAGGTCGTTTGTGGGTGCAGATTTCCTGAAAGGGAAATAGAAGGGCCAGTCGAGCACTTTGGGCCAGAAGAGAGGAAAAGATCCTGCGCTCCTGATTTACGGATCTAAGAGAAGGGGGTCTGCGTCAGGGGCGCACCAATCAAGAACCTGCAAATAGTCAAGCATCTGTATAATATCACATTATGTCTGAGGTAGGCATTCCCATGTACAGACCATAAATGATTGAAATCATAAATTTATGTCATGGCCACCAATTATACAATGTGGATCCATGTCAACAAGATTATGCATAGCCACTAGGAATACACTATGGATCCATGCATCGAAAACTCAAGTATGAACATAACCATGAGACATACAAGGTGGATCTATGTGTCAAAACAAATCACAAATACTCATTCACAACTTGGACCAAAAAATGATGAAGTCCAGGGTCTTCAATCCATTGTCCGTTAGTACGATTCTAGTCATGCAATTACAGATGTTGAAGTCGAACATGAATAGAAACCACTTTATTACCAGTCATCGATGAAAACTATTAACAAGTGCGAGGGAAATCACCAATGATGTCAATGACCCCCAAGGTACTCTAGTACAATCCAACAAGTGTGAATAAATGAGTCGAGGTTGAACACTTGACAGAATCTCTCGATTAGGGACCAATGATGTGAATCCACTGTCGAAAGCGAAGAAAACTTCCATTGAGGCATGCAAGCTCTAAGGTACTAAATAATTTCTAAGTCTTTTTCTTGGATAATGAGCTGAAGTCGACAAGAAAATACTCGTCATAGGAGGGGCTTGATGTATCCCCCATCAATGACACGAAACAAGTAACGGATTTAGGGTAGAGAAAAATACATATGTGACTTGGGACTGACATAGGGAAGGCCGACATGTTAAGAATGGACAATTGTAGATGACCGACTTGATAGAGGGTTTCGGTTGAACTTCTCTTGAACATATTAATGACACGACAATGATCTTGGTAGTGTTGACTCAAAGATGACCCAAGATATGAACTTCCAGAAGGTTAGACAAGAGACAAACAGATTACCCAACCCAGATTCAAATGACGAAGAGGGGTGTCATGTTCAAGAGTGACACTTACTGCCATTAATACAAATACAGAGACACATTCCTTTCCCAAAATCCCCCCCACCATTTCTGGTGAGTACCTCTTTATTTTTACGCAAGATTGAGGAGGATAACATATTCTTGTCAATTTAAGCTCATCCTTCGGACGAGTCCCTCGGAGTATATTTAATGAACCCTAAGAAGGAGTGGTTCGGTCCCGTATGGGTCTATCAATGTTTGTTTAATGAGTCCAAAGATAGAAAACTCGAGGGTTTTTCATGATTATAGAGTCTGGAAAAACAATTAAAAGAGAACTCTCTGAGTTCCTTTTTGGTAAAATAGTTCGACGAGACCAAAAAAGTGATAACTATTTCCCATCAAACATTTTCTTCAAATACTTTTACGAGCATGGAAAAAACAAGGTCGCTCGACAATCTTTTCATTTTTAAGGAGCATGAAAAGAGCTTAAAGAATTCTCCATAGGTTTCGTTATTTTCGTGTTACCATGATGAGTACGAAAAGATGAAAAAAGTATACTCGATTACATTCTCATTGGTTTTTGAGCCTAAGAACGAAAAAAGACTATGCTTGAGGTTTTTTGAAAAACCCTAAAAAGTAATTGTACATGTGATGAAAAATAGAATAAATCACAAAACTGTCCATAATTCGTTGTCCAAGGTCCTAAATTTCTTCCTGCAAGGAGCCAAACACTTACAAGCCCTTTAGAGTTAATGGGTTTTTAACTAAAATGTATTTATATAAAACAAAATATTAGAAAAAATGATAAAAAAGAAATAAATAGAAGCAAAAAGTCTTTTTCACCATTTTATTTTCACTTGGTCAAAAACTTACCAAAAACCCTTTTTTTTTACCTCAACTTCGGCGAAGGATTGTGGAGGCCACAGGAGATCATTCAATGAATGGATTGCGTAAAAGAGGTAAGCATCTCATCTTCTATCTTTTCAATGGATTAAATTTTGTTTTTGATGGTAAAAAATCAAGATTGTTTGATGATTTGGGACTGCTAGTCATGAGTTGGGGCCGCCGCGAGTGGCCTACAATGGGCCCTGTGGAAATCAACAATTTCCACAGGTGCGTTAAGGCGCACTCACAGAAATTCTACAGTGTACTTGAATTTTGATTGCAGTGGCCGAAAAACTAAAATGAAAAGTGAACGTTGATTCAACAAAAATCCCAAAAATGTTGAAAAAGTGTGCTGAAGATCTTCTCTGTTTCCCATGCAGGTGTTTGCTTGCAAGATGTTGGAATGGTGAGAGCGTGAGCATGAAGAAGATCATCTCATGGCTTTAAATGATCTGAGGACCATGAATTTCCTCTGACAATGTGGTCTATTAAAATTCTTCAAAGTTCAGGGCATGAGAGCCCAACAAAGATTACTAGAATATCTGGTTCATATGTGGGATTCAGAACAACAATTGTTCCACGTGGGTGTTCATGTCCTCTCTTTTGATATTGAGGATATTTATTTCTTGATCGGGTTGTCACGTCATGGGGAACGTGTGACTCTGACAGGTGGTCGAGGTGGTGGATCATCCATGAGTGAGTACATTCGTCGACATTGTGAAGTTGATGCCGAAAGACGTAAAGGAAAAGTAGCAATCCGAGGTGTGAGAGATTTGACTCTCAGAACCATCCTTTTTACTATTGCACGGATGGCAGGGAGTGCTTCACCACACATGGCACTCCAAAGTTACTTTCAATATGATATTGAATGCTTGGAGCCTCAAGTATTCAATTGGTGTGACGGTCTATTACACAGCATGAAAACTCAACTTACGAAAAGTAAGAATGGGGACCTAAAACAGTTCGGTTATGGGTCCATTTTAGTATCTTTATTCCTAGAAAGAGTTCTACACCTACACCTGTAGGTGGAATGGGGAATACTAGCCCCAAGATACCCACAGATGAAAAGGTGATGTGACCTGATGACACAACATGTGGCGGGCTAGATTGTGAAGTATGACGATGCATTCTTCAATTGGTTGGGACCGCAAATCCTGATGATTGATGATTATGCTTATGCCCGTCTAGAATTTCAAGGTGATTCAGATTTGGTTCTCCTTGAGGGATCCCAGTGGGGAGATCTAGGTAAGAAAGGCATTTGTGTTTTTTTTTACAATGTTTTTATGAGTTTCAAAATATTCAATGTTTTTGTGTTTCCGATCAAAAGACTAATCAAAAAAATTTGGATCATGCAGATGTAGGGCCACATCAACCCCTGGGCTCTTCTCCTATTCAGAGGTGAGGAGAGGCACGCATAGTGGTTGGATGGGATGTCGAGGATTATGATGCGATAGAGAAGAACTTGGAAGGCTTGATGACATACATCCCTGATATATCCATCGAGGAGATCCTGAGGCGTTATCAACACCGTACTGTAGGCATATCCAACTCACTTAGTCGGTTACTATGTAGGGTAGCGAGAACAGTAGTATGCTATCGTGAAAGGCATCCATGATGCCATTTTGTAGGGGCCATGGGCTCTATATTTTGATATTTTGATCTTCAGATGAAAACTCTTTTTGTAAACATTATATCATTATATATATATATATATATATATATATATATATATATACATACATGAGGCCTTTACCGATTTAATCTGCTTTTTGTACAATATGTGAAATGTGATGGGAATTACAAATGTCTCAAATGTCTGTCTAATACATAATTAGCTAGAGCATTAGTTAATATTTTTGGACATCTAGTAATGTGTTGATTTTCAATATAATTGAAATGGCGTTCTAAGAGGTAGATTCGTAAATATACCCGTAATAGAGTAGGGCTTAAGATAGTATAGACATTGTTTAACTGTAGTACTACTAGCTGCGAATCAAGTCGTATAATGGAGTGAAAAATCCCAAGTGAAATAACACTAGTCAATAATTCGATGACCGCACTATACTTTGCGATATTATTGGTCGCTTGATTAAGACAAACACCTTGTAGACAAATAAGTTTGTTTGAGGGTGCATAAATTGCCCAAGTAGCAAAAGCTAAGTTTCGGGTACTACGGCTAGCACCATTGGCAAAGCCAATGTAAGGTAGCGAAAACACCGACATCTGGAGACCAAACACAATGCAGGGTAAGTAGTCAGGGGTAAAAGTCAAATAGCAGAAACACACTAAGTAGCACAAAAGAGTATGATACAGTAAAAATACAAGTTCTCATGTAGAGATAAGCTAAGCGTAGTACTTCTTCAAGTAAATCCCATTTCTAGGTTCACTCAAAAGAGTGCCATCGTAATCTACTAACTTGTATGCTCCCTTCTCTAACACTATTTTAACAATATAAGGGCCTCGCCACATAGCTTCAAATTTTCTGGCTCCTAGCAAATCACGATCTTATTCGTAGAGGAGAACTAGATCACCTTCAGAAAACATGCATGGATTGACATGTTTGTCGTATTGAGATTTTACGCGTTTCTTCTGGGTTTCAATAACTAGGGTGGCATCGCGATGGGTTTCGTCCAATTGTGTAAGATACAACATACGTTCTTCCTCAACAGAGATGTTTGGGAGAAGTTGGACAACTAGTTTTAATGATGGAATTTCACATTCAATCGGTAGAACAACTTCTAAACCATACACTAATTGGAAAGGTGTAAACCCCATGGTTGACTTCACGGATTTCCGATAGGCCCACAATGCCGAGAACAACATCGTGTACCAACTCGTTTTGTGGATTTTGATAATCTGTCGAAGAATGGTAATAAGTACTTTGTTTATTGCTTCAACTTGGCTGTTGGCCTGTGGATAGTAGGAGGTTGAGTTTTAATGTCGAAGACCCAACTTTTCCGCAAGCTCAGACATCATAAAGTTTCAAAAGTGGCTACCGTGATTGGTGATGATAGCCTGTGGGATTCAAAATCGTGTAATAATGTGATTGAAGATGAATAGGGCTGTAGTTCTACCCATGTTGTCGAATGTATGCATCGCCTCGACCTATTTCATGAAATAATCTATGGCTACAATAATGTACCCATGCCCCCCGACCGAGTGAGAGTTACATGTCATGAAATCGATGCCCCATTTAGGGAAGGGTCCAATAGAAACTATGGAATGTAAGGGAGCAGGGTGAGATCTTATTTTGTTATTGTATGTTTGGCAAGCATGGAATTTTTGGACGAAAATAATAAAATATTTGAATAGAGAAGGCCAAAAATACCCAACTTGCAAGATCTTTTGGGTAGTATCATACCCAGACATGTGACCACCACATGCTCCAGAATGACAGTCATTCAAATCTTTCTCAGCCTCATCATAAGTGAGACATCGTCAAAAAATGGAGTCAAATCCATGACGATAAAGAGTATCACTGAGGATGATATACTGACAGGCTTGGTAACGTATGTGATGAAGGTCAGTACTAGACAAATCGAGCCAGAAAGTCTGAGTCTGGAGATATATAATGATATCTCCATGCCAAAGGTCATCGAAACTGATTAGAAAAAGGGATTCATCGGGTAATGAATCCTCTGCTACATTTTCTGTCTCAGAATAGGGAAGGTCACATATCAATTCAACAAACAACAAAGATTTCTTGGACTTAGCATGTTCAAACTCTAAGTCAAACTCCTAGAGTATCACAATCCATTTGGAGTATTTTCCCCCTAGCAACTAGTGTGTAAGAATGTGCTGCATAGGGTTGCAATTAGAATTCATGGTGGTCTTACGTAAAAGGATATAGTGGCGGAATTGTTGGACAGCTTGAACAGTTACCAAGGTTATTTTTTCAACATGTAAATACTTGGCTTCGGTAGTCATGAGACTCTGACTCAAATAATAAATAACATGTTCATCGTGAAAATCATCCTCTTGGACGAGAACCATGGCGATGGTTGAATCCGAAGTAGCGAAATAAAGGAAATAATGTCGACTATAATCGGGCGAGAAAAGTAGTGGGGTACGGGTTAAAGTCAATTTCAAAGCTTTGAAGGCTTTGTTGGCAGTGGTGTCCCATACAAATTCAGATCCTTTCTTTAATAGTCGAGTAAATCCAAGTGTTAACTCAACGTAGTTGGGGATAAAACGACATAGAAAGTTTTCCTTCCCTTGCAAACTTTGTAGCTGGTGAAGTGAAGAAGGAGGAGGAAGATTGAGAATGGCCTCAACCTTCAAAGGATCTACCCTGATCCCTTGACGTGACACAATAAAGCCTAAGAGTTGGCCAAACTCCACACAAAAAACACATTTGTGTGGGTTTAATCGTATACGATAGAACCGATAGCAAAGTAAAATGGCTTGGAGGTGGGTCGGATGATCATTACGATGCATGGAATGTGCTGGTAGGTCATATAAATATGGTTTTACAATGTGCTTAATATCATGGAAAGCATAAGTCATAGCACATTGAAACATGGCACCGACGTTCTTTAAACCAAAGGGTAGTTTCCGGTAGGCAAAAGTGCCCCAAGGACAAATAAAAGTGGTTTTGTGTTGATCTGCGGGCAAGATGTTGATATGATTATATCCGAAGAAACCATCCATTAGAGAGAATATTTCACTTCCGACGCAATTGTCGACGATTTGGTCAACGAAGGGGGTGGGAAAGTTGTCTTTAGAACAAACTTTGTTGATATCCCTATAATAAACACAAACACATATTGTACCTTGTTTCTTGTTAACCTGAATGAGATTGGATACCCAATCAGTTAAAGCTACAGGATAAATAAATCCAGCTTTGAGAAGTTTTTCAACTTCAAGTTTGATAGCGGCTGCTTTGCGAGGGTGGACCGGGCGAAGTCTTTGCCAGATGGGTTTAGTGTTGATACTAAGAGGGGGGTGAATTAGTATCAAGTACAATTTAAAACCTTTTTCAACTTATACTTAAACCATTCAACTATATCCAATGAGCAATGAACAATAGTATAAGAGTTACACCAATACACCACAATACACCATGCACAATATATGAGAAATNAGGGAAGTAATGACTTCCAAAGGTAGCTACAACTTCCAAATGTAAAGGGAGAGATAAACCTCCAAGAGGAAGGTACAATCCTCCAATATCAAGAGATATTTGAACTCTCCATCCTTGTCCCTTCCTTCCACCCAAGAATATATGAGAGATAATAAAACTTTACATTAAATCATCACCACCAACCAATCATCACATAGAACCTGATAATGCTTCCTGAGACTTTTCAATTTTTTCAATTATTCAATTCTTGGAGTACTCTGATCTTATAGATAATATTACTCAATGTATTCTCTGAAACTCCTCCAATTTTCACTCCTTGAATACTCCCTAAAATGAGGTTATAGAAAGAGTGGTAGACTTTATTCAATTCTGGTCTATTCAGGAGAGTGAACTTGCACAGAATTCCCCATGCTCAATAATTAACATCCGATTCTGAAACTATCACACAAGAAACTACAATCCGTACTCTTTCCAATGAAAATTTTCCCACTTCATTTGGATTCTCGATGAATAAGTTATGACTGTTTTACCCGGAACACCTGTTTATTGACTAGCTTCAGGACTGGTCACAAACCCTATCTTCCACAGAGTGTATCTCCATAATTGTAGTGAATCAAGAGATGAAATTTTTACCAGAGGTACCTTGATATGTCTTATCAATACCATAGCGATTTCACCATTTGAATCATTCTAGAAAAAACTTTATATCAAAATTGGTAAGATTACCTGAAAATAACATACCTTAGAACACATCACCAAAAGACTTCATCCTCCCTTGAAATCCGACCTTCTTTTCTTCTTATTTCCTCTGAAATTCAACTTGTATCAAATGAATGTATAATGATGTTTATTTATACCATTCATGTCACTTTCTTTTAACATTAGGGAAGACCTGAAACTTTCTTATTTTGTAATTCTTTTCTTTAATTATCTTCAGGGCCTACATGTACTTCCTTCTTCAATTCACTTTGTCATCTTCAAAAATTCATCCTCCTCAACCATGAGGATCCACGTGATGTGCCACATACCATCGGAAACAACATGATGTATACTATCCATCCATGGGTGTTGTATCTACATGTGCAATTTCCTTCATGTCCAAATACCTTCATCAATCTTGCGATCCAAAACCCATGACTAGGGTTGACATCAATGACAACAACCAATCTTCCAACAATCTCCCCC
>JASDQU010688838.1:3041-13093 GCA_032191745.1 Picea mariana
GGTGGCAGAAGTGACTTCATGATGCAACAATGGCAATGGTCACCTACCCAAGATCGACTCCCATCTCTGAAATTGCTAGTTAGTTTTCTATTTTTATACTCCTTGCTTCATGTTTTAGTCCTTCCTAGTTTTACTGCTCTAGCTTCTCATTTGCAATTAGTTGATTCCAGAGGTCTAAAACCGGTCTTTTCTAAGAGTTGGGTGAATTCATTATGGATATTCACTCCCCTATCTTATGTGCCATGCTTGTTCTTTGGTCTTTCCCACTGTAACTCCCCTCGAGCTCTATCTCCTGCAACCTTTATTTTGCTATACCCCTGCCATTTGTCACCCTTCCTATTCAAGGCCCCTATCCTCCCGTGACATTTGAATATGACGAAGATGAACAATGAAATGGGTATTGAGTCTAGTAAGAAAGGGCTCTAGCGGGATTTGAGGCAAAATACCAAAAACCCTACCCTTCAATAGCCACCTCGGTCTCTCACCAAAGCCCATAAGGATGCCATGAAAGTAGCTAGGGATTTCCAAAAGAGGTTCTCTACCGAAGTAGAAGACAAGATGCACAATTATAAACTTAGTTCTGCAAAAAAACAAAGAGGTTAACTAAAGAGCAAATTGAAGATGAATTTGAGGGTTGGATTCATGATACAGGTTTCTCTTGCACAAGGGACACCAAAATCTTCAAGTTCACTAAACTTTACTAGCTCAACATAGCATTTATAACTCAAATTGTGGAGGAAAAAGGGCTACAACAAAAAGTCATCCTCCATAAAACTGGATCTGATGGACCAAAAATTTGAAGTTGTCTTTAAAGCAGTGTTTGACAGTGATATCATAGTATCTAGCCATTAGGGCAACGATAGTGGTCCTATGGCAGTGCCCAAGTGCACTCAAGGGTCAGAGAGCACACCTTCCAACCCAATTCTCATTGATGAAGATCCCCTGTTACCGGAAGATACACTGGATGGGTTGATACAGATACCTAGACACGAAGGCTCACCAATTTGATTATGTTTTGTCATGTTTTCAGTTTTGGCTGGAACTATTACTCTATTACGGCTTTTGTCTTTTATTTCCTAGAATGTTATCAATAATGTATAGGCCTTTTTGTTATCAATATCTGAAAGTTAAAGGGTGTATTTGGACTTTAAAAATTGGTTTTTCTCTAACTTGCTATGTCTCGATTTTCCTGGCGGCAAGTCATAGTTAGACATGAATGTACTCTTTTATATATTATTAATGTAAGGACAAACTAACTTATATATTTATTCTTATTTACTAACATTTGTTCGATGTTAGTTCACGAATTGTTGACACTAGTTTAAAATTTATAGTGATAATGAACCAAATTTGAACCTAAACCTCGTTTACATAATCACAACCAATTACCAACTCTCCTCAATCTAAAAAGAAAAAGATATTTATCTTCATTACCACAAATAATGTAAATTAATTCATCCCACTATGTAGAGGTACTAATTGTAACTCATTCCAATGCATCCAATGAACAATTAGTCTTTGTCATCTTGATCTTCTTTGATGCTATACTCCAATAGTTTTGGTTGTTTCTAGTGATACTTTGTCCACCTACATGTGGTGTGCCCCTTAGTGTTGCTTACATCATATAGATGCTTTACCACCATGTTTGATGCTATACTATAATAGTTTTGGCTCTTTATAGTGATATCTTGTCCAGTGACATGTGTCTTATCCAATGGCATGTGTTGTGCCTCTTATTGCTTAGCTCATAAAGATGCTCTACCACCATGTTTGATGGTATACTATAATAGTTTTGGCTCTATCTAGTGATATCTTGTCCAGTGGCATGTTTTTCGCTCATGGTATTGCTTAGATCATAGAAATGCAGTTTTGGCTGTCCATAGTGATATTTTGTCCACTTGCATGTATTGTCCCCTTAATATTGCTTAGCTCATAGAGATATACCACATAAAGATTTATGCAAAATCCTCTCCCATAAAAAGAAATTAGGGGTCCGAATTCCAGGTGGCAAAAGCCCTATCAGCTAGGGGTCAGAATTTCAGGTGGCAAAAGTTCCTCTCAGCAGTTGAAAGTTTAGGGTTGTACTTAACTTTGCGGCAGAAGTTCCTATCAGCAGTTGGAATTACTTGGCGTGGAGAAGTGAAATACCGGGCGCTTTTTTTTGACAAGACATAAGAGGAGTGAAATTGAGCAGGTGGCAATATTCCTAAATCAACGTGGCCGTTGACGTGTTGTCCGAATGGGCCACGTGGCAACGAAGACGTCTAGAAGCGTCTCCTCGAAGCGCATGCGTGATACGCGACCAAACTCTTTTCATTATAAAAGGCGACCAAACTCTTTTCATTATAAAAGGCGCATCTCGCTTGATGATCGACAGTCTGAGTCTCTATCACTGGTCGTTGCTTGGCATCCTGCCGTTCGATTAACGGACTACCCTTAGGTCTTCCACGTGGACTGGAAAAGCGGGTCAAGCGATCTCTGAGCCGTCGGCTAGCGCTGAATCGACGGCTGTTGTGAGAGGCTGTGGAAGGGCAGGTGGGAGTCGGAAGGGTTTTAGAGCGACTTCATCACCCGGTTATTCGCAGCAGAGATAGCAGGGTGTTTTGGAGATTTTTATACCTGTTTTCTTAGATTTCTTCTCTCTGGTTTTCGGATCGCAATGGCAATGGCGGCCTCCACCATGATGAGATCGTCTCTCCAGGCGGGATCATTTGTCGAAAATCATCGTACTTCCGTGGCGGCTGAAGCAAAATTCCAATCGAAGGTGAGATTTTTGTTTTCTCTTTGCCGGATCGGGGATTATTTCTTTGTTTTTTCTCGGTTTAGGGTTTGATGATTTTTTTTATGCGTGAAATGTATGCAGATAACAAGCACAGATGGCACAGTCAGATTGTCTTTCGGAAGCTTTGGAAGCAATTTCTTCGGATCCACTGCGCAGTTTTGCCAGGGTTCAGCCTTACAGTTAAGTGAAGCTTTTCGGTCCTTACTCTTTAAATTCTTTGAGCAGTTTTTTGATCCACATGACCGTTTCCCCCTCTTGAAATGACTCCTCCGTGCTAAGATTTGAATTCTTGCCAACCTGGTTGTCTCAGTTGTTTTCTTGCTTATGGGGGTTGATATTATTTTGGGTTGTAATAGAGTTTGCACTACGGTCAGCTTGATTTGCTGTAGTCATCGGTTTGAAGAGATTTAAATGATATAAATTATCTAGGGGTATTACGGTTCTTTTTGACTAAATCTGAGCTTGAATGCTATTGTTTTCCAATTCTTAGAGCATGGGAAAGATGATAAAAAACCCGAAAGAAAAGAGTACGGAGTAACTTAATAAGCAGTCGCTCTGTAGATGCCGTGCAGAAAACAGGGTTGATCATAGTTAGATTTTTTTCAGATGTACTGTACACAACAGTGTTGATTTAGTTGGTAGATATAATGTGTTCTATATAGGAATTGCTTTCTCATGTTCAAATACTATGGATCTCACATCCAAATATTAGCATGCCTGAAGCAAGCCTAATACGATCCCCAGATCGAATCCTAGAGCGATTGTTTTTCTTGTTTATTTATTATTTACGGCATTTTATTATTTGTATTGTTTTTTCATAGTATCAAAACTAGTAAACTGAACTTTAAAGGACAGTGATTTTATTTGATAGTCTCGGATTTGTATGCTTCCCTATACCATAGCGTATTTGCGTAGTCTTGATCCAACCATCGCTAGTAAAACTCTGGGTTTCTTCCTTATAATGATGTAATCGCATCGGTGTGTAAACCACACCCTCATTGATAGCTCCTTTGAGCAGATCCGCTGAGTCTTTTTGTGGAGGTTGATTGCTATGGGCAGAGTTGTAAGCAGCTAGACTGCTTTAATTATAAAGTTGTAAGTAGCCTCTATGGAGACCCAATATGCATGAAGTTCTGTTTGATCCCCAAAATCATCATATTATGAAGATTTACTAGACGTTAAGTTGTATCTGTACTGGTAAAGATTACCTGTTTGTATCCTTTGCCTTTAAGGTGGAACTATGTCATTGATATTATGGAATCCCGGGGGCTGTGCTGAATGTTGCAATGGATTCCGAGGATCCAATGATACGCTTTTAATGTTAAATTTGCTCTTAATGTCAAGACTTGCATCATCACCTTCAAGGAGCAATATCCTAACAACGTTTTACAGGTAAATAATGTGTTCTCTTGTTCTCTTAACAGAAGTCAGAGTGCTAGGACTTTGCAACCAGTTCGAGCTACTGCAACAGAGACCCCTCCTAGAGTTCAAAGTAAGTATTAGCAAGCCCGTTGTCAAGGTTGTCTTTCTTTAAAACTAGAACAGAAAATAAATCAAATTGACTGAGATATTGTCGTAGGCAATGTCTGGCATTTGGATTCAGCATTTACTAAAAAATTCAATCATTAATTATTTATGCAGAATCCTCGGGAAAGGAGAGGAGCAAGATCGGAATAAATGGTGATTATCTTTACTTATTGTTCCATATCTCTGAAGACTCTACCCAGCTTGTGATATGTATAGTATTCTGAGAATAGTTATTCACGATCAAACAAATAACTTAATAAGATCAAAGTTGTTCTCTCTGTACAGGATTCGGTCGTATTGGGAGGTTGGTTTTGCGTGTTGCATTGAGTAGGGAAGATATTGAAGTAGTTGCGATCAATGACCCGTTCATTGATGCCAAATACATGGTACGGACATACTTAAATATGATTCTTGCATTTATGTTCAATCTCCAACAGTAACGAGTTTCTCATTGCTATATTATTTTGAGTGGAATGGTAATGTCTTTGCATTAAGATGTTTAATTTTGTGCAAATTGGATTCATGTACTGCTTGTACCTCGATAGCACTGTATGTTGCCACAGTTGAATTTGTTTATTGTTGTATTTTAGTTAATTTGGAAAATGGTTGTAATATCGTAAATTGGGTGCATGACGATATTTATGCTCAAGTGACTTTATTTTGCTGGATTCGAAGGCGTGCTTAGGTTAATTTCAGGGCATACTTGCAGCTTTATCTCGAGGGAATTTGTTCTTGTGCTTTTTACCATTTTGAATTTTATGAAAGCATTACTGTTGCATCGCTATTTACTGAAATTTGACTATTTTTTGACTTCTATTTTGGGGTTGTGGCTGGCAGGCTTACATGTTTAAGTATGATTCAACTCATGGGGTATACAAAGGGAGCTTGAAGATTGTTGATGATAAGACTCTTGAAATTGATGGCCACAGAATTATAGTCAATTCTAAAAGGTATGCCCTGTAACATTAACCAATGTGTAAACAAACACTGATAATTATGATCTAGAGAACAATGAGGCTATGATTTGGTGGAAATTGCTGCTGCAGGGATCCTGCAGAGATTCCTTGGGGTGATTATGGAGCTGAGTATGTTGTAGAATCATCTGGAGTTTTCACGACAATTGATAAAGCATCTACACATCTTAAGGTATATTTTTGTGGTTTTTCTGTTTGCATTTATATTTTTTTCCATTAACAAATGTGCTGCAGATTGTTTATTTTTTTCTCCTATTCTTGAGATGGTTCAGCTTGGTGAGCAACGGCATAACTCCTGTTGCTCTTTTCAGTTATTTAATGATTTTTACAGTTTTGATAATTTTTGGTGGCAGGGCGGAGCTAAGAAGGTTGTAATTTCTGCTCCATCAGCCGATGCACCTATGTTTGTGGTTGGAGTAAATGAAGGATCGTATAAGCCTGAAATGTCTATTGTTTCAAATGCAAGCTGCACAACCAATTGCCTTGCTCCTCTTGCAAAGGTAGTTAATACTATTCATACAAATAACATTGAAAGATACTTACTGCTTTTAGGAAGAACATGTTTCTTTGGAACAGTTACTCGAAGCTTCTTCCWGCAAACGTTGTCATTGTGTCATAACTATTTGTCAAAGTTATCTCTTAGAGGCCTGAGAGTTATCTTTCACTGTATAAACTGAAATGATTACTCATGGACTGGCTACAGGTGGTGAAYGAAGAATTTGGTATTGCTGAGGGCCTCATGACAACTGTTCATGCAACAACAGGTAGGCATGGGCTTCTTTGTTGAAGACTTGAATTTGAAAATGATACTAAAGCTGTTATGATTTTCTTATATTATTATCTGATGTGCCTCAGCAGCCGTGTTCTTGCTGGAATATGTCTTTTTTTTGTTAATATATACATCTGACAACGAACTGGAATTTCTATAAATAGCCACACAGAAGACAGTAGATGGTCCATCTATGAAGGATTGGCGTGGAGGTCGTGGTGCTGGACAAAATATCATTCCAAGCTCAACTGGTGCTGCAAAGGTGTGCATAAGTGACTGAACGTTGAGGGCCTGTATGTATAGAGTGATGGAAATGTTCATGATATGTTTCACGGAAATTGCAATTTGTGAATATGAACATGTTAAGGTTGCCCTGTGTATATTAGTGGCTATATATTGGGTACTGATGCTATGCACAAGGCTCTCTAATTTATAGTTATGCAACTGTTTGGATATGCTATATCTAATGTGTATGGGAACCTGTCCCCTCCTCTATGGGATGTGTCCCCTTTGTGTCCCTCTCCTCGAGGACTTGGGGTTGGGGTCCATCTGCAGGGTGAAGTCCTGAGTTGGAAAGGGGTTGACTCAATTGTGTTGACATTCAGACCATGATCATTACTATATAATGTAGTGTGCTAGAATACTATGAAGTATGCCTGTGTACCCTATGTCTACTCTTTTTGAGGGTATGCAAACAAAGTGTTTTATACCTTATTTAAGAATTGTTTACTATCATTTGTTTTTTATTCATAAGTAAAATATGTTTTGCCATCACCCATCTGGCGTTCCCTTCAGCCGTCCCCAATATTTGTTGCAATATATGTTTTTTGTTACAACATGAATTGTATAAACATCAGTATCTCCTCGGTTTGTAAGGGTTCTATTTATTTGTATAGCCTCTCTATGTGTAGAACTAAGTGAGATTTGCTGCTTGTAAGGCTTGCAGTGAATAATGTTGGAGATTATTGGACATCTATGCTGACTTTTGGAAATTGTATTTTACAGGCAGTTGGGAAGGTCCTTCCAGAGTTAAATGGAAAGCTAACTGGAATGGCTTTCCGTGTCCCAACACCTAATGTCTCAGTCGTGGATCTGACATGTCGCCTAGTGAAACCAGCATCTTACGATGATGTAAAAGCAGCAATAAAGTATTTTTCCTTTTACCTTGCCACGATATAACATTATATTGTTCCAAAATAGTTTCTGCTCTGATTACTCCTAGTGTCATATTTTAGCCTTGATTACAATGTGTTGTATACATGGTCAGGGCTGCATCTGAAGGGTCACTAAAAGGCATCCTTGGATACACTGATGAAGATGTCGTCTCGAATGATTTCATAGGTGATGAAAGGTAAGAACTTGCATGAAATAATTTAGTGGAATTTCGTTTTTGTATCTCAGATAAACAACTGAATTTTCAAGTTTTCCATTTCAGGTCGAGTATCTTTGATTCTAAGGCTGGTATAGCCTTGAATACTGGATTTGTGAAACTTGTTTCTTGGTATGACAATGAGTGGGGATACAGGTATGTGATCCACAGATTTAATATATAAATATTTCGATCAAACATCGTTTTCATTTAAAATGTATCATTGTGACTTAAACCTTGATATTTTATACCTGTCATGGAATTGGGTGAAAGAGCATCCTGGGCTTTTATTAATGAATGGACATGTTGTGAAGCTTGTATTAACAAATCTCTAACAAACAACTCTCCTGTAAATCCGTAGGAAAGACCTGTTGGGTGTAGCTGTGTAATGTGTTAGTAGATGCCGAGGCATTTTTCGTTTTAGATTATGTTTTGCTTATGATATATGGACTGACAAGCTTGGCATGGTTTTTGCAGCAACCGAGTGGTGGACTTGATCTCACACATGGCTTTAGTTGATTCACGCAAATAGAGAAGTTTGTTTTTTGGAGTATTTGATGGTTGCTCGTGGACCTTTAGCCTACGTACGTAGTACGCTCTAGGGAATGAGTTAAATCTTTAGGATCATTGGTGTGGCAATTGAAGAAAGCAAAAGGCAACCCAGTGTGTTTAGGTTGCCCGAGGATTTTATTTTGACAAAATGTGCTATCCATCATCTCTGGATGGTAAATTTTTGATAAATACTATATGCCGATATTTGATCTTTTTTGGAATAAAATATATTCTCAGTAGTTTTCATATTTTCTTTGTTTTAGAATCAAGGATATGCGTTTTGTTTTATCATATTTGTGGTATTACGTCATCTTATGAATTCTGAATCTCCTGTCTTTTGATTAAATGGTTTTGTTGTAGACTTGGACATGAAAATTTTTACCTTCCAATAACCTGATAAATTTGGTCACTTGTGGTTGAATATCTTGATTCTTTGTTAGAATTTTATGTTACATTTGATTTTATATCTAATTGTTTGAAGAGTAAGTAAATAAGATGTATGCCTTGATAAATAAGGCCTCCTGAAAATTATGACAGACTTTTCATCATTCTGAAGACGATTTCAAAGACTTGGGGAGTAAGGGATTAGGTATCTTCATTTCAGAAAGTTAAATTTTCAAATTCTGATTGGTATATGTAATTACTATCTCTACATCGGACATCGGAAATTTGCGAATGTTTTGGTATATATTTATCGGAAAATATTAAAAATACGTAATTTACGATGGAGTAGTTTAACGCTCCTACAAATTCGGTTTCTACGAATTCAACCTTTCTCCTTCCCGGACTCCGGTGCCAACAAATCTCTGGTGCCTTTCCCAACCTGACGCCATGAACCCCCCTTTTCGTCCGATACTCTGTCCACTTCTCTCCGCATCATGTGAGCTGGGTTTGAGGGGACGTGGCTCTCGAATTTATTGCAGGTTGTCCTAGTCAATCTTTCCATTCAAAACTTTAATGCGTATTAACTTCTCCCTCTCCGGCTTATCCTTAACTTTTCCCTTCTCGACTTCTCCCTCTCCGGCTTATCCTTAACTTTTCCCTTCTCGACTTCTCCCTGTTTCTGTCAGGCAACGGACCAAACCCACTGCAGTTCTCGTGTCGTCTAAGCTAGGAGGAGGTTTCGATACTACCCCTAGTGCATGACGTGTCGAATCCTCCCACTGCTCCCCTCTAATACTCTTCGTCAAATGCGTCGAAAATCCGGAAATTTTGCTTCCGAGGCGCTTTCCATGGAAAAATGGTGACACTTCCGCAACAATGTTCTCGTCGGTATGGAAGTCGAGTGTCGTACGAAAGTAGTGCGAGTGAAACTAGGTTATTAAAATAATACAAGCAACAAGGCAAGATGATGATCAGACATCTTATAATTAATACATCAAGGAAAGATTGAGCTTATATAATCTGGAAAAGGAGATTGAGAGCAGAATAGGGGGTGGTTTAACACTGAGGAAGCTATATTCGTATAAATATGTCAAGACCAGCCAAATAAGGACGAAAATGGCCACAACGAACACAAACATGATAGCAGTGTCATTCTTTTATAAGAAACAAACCCAATGGTACAGGTATCCCTTCGCGTAGTATTTATGCCATAAAATGATATTTTATTCTTTCATTATATGGGTACTAACTTCTCTTTAACTTTGATACCAGTTCACATTTTCTCCAACTCCAAATCTTGATTTTTTTTCAGACAAAAATTTCATTGTTAAGCAATTAAAACAGCGAATAACTTGGGTAAAATGCAAGATTATCAGCCCAGTGGACCAAGTACACTTGCAATTCTGAGACCGAGGTTTCTTCTAACATACCATGAAAGACCATCACATAATAGAAGCAATCCATTGCTTGAAATTTTAACTGGAATACCTGCTGTTACAACATAAGCTTTGTATTCTTCTATGAAATCCATAGGCTTAGTTGTAAGAACTTATTTAATTATATAGGCGTTATTTTCTTTTAACTTTGATACCACTTTACGTTTTCTCAAACTTCAAATCTTCATTGTTAAGCAATTGAAACAGCGAAACTAATTTAAATCACGAATAGCTTGGGCTAAATGCAAGATTATCAGCC
>JASDQU010688838.1:19012-35325 GCA_032191745.1 Picea mariana
TTCCGTTATCGGGACCTGAAGGTTTTGTATTGTATGATAAAGGGAAATAATGAGGTGGAATCCATCTTGGGAGGAAATACAATACTATTTTTCCGAGAAGGAAGACGAGTTTTCATAACGAGAGACCAAGCACCCGATCACTGATATCGAACGCTGGAAATAAAGGTATATTGACATAGATTTGCATGCAGTTTTATTTGTTGAGTTTCCTTTTTTGTTGTATGAATGGTTGAAGAGGTAGACAACCATTAACACTAGTATGGGACTAGACTACAGTCAATAGACTGAAATCCGTGGATAATAAGTGGGCTCGAGCAATCGAATTCTGGTTCAATTGGGTAAAGGAAAGATATATTGTTGAGTTCGCCATCGAATATAGTGATTCTTTCAACGAGGCTGAAATAAATCTTTTGGATGGCCCTAGAAAAAGATTGCTGGAAGAAATTCCCTTGTGGATCAAGATGTTGTTTGTGGAGAAGGGGATGATGCACATGCAGCCCGATAAGATGGACGAGTAGACTCCCTCATAAAGAGGGGGGATGAAAACAAGGGAGAAAAAGAGAGAAAATGGATCCAATGGAGAGGATCTAGAAGATGATGAGATGAGGTGAGAAGAGAATGGACTTGGAAGAGTAGAAGAGAAGAAAAAATGAGAGATATGCAATAAGAGTTGAGCTAAGGAGGAAAGCTGAACAAAGGAGCAGAAAAAATATAGCAAGGGTTGAAAGACGAGGGGTTGGACCTAGAATGAAGAGAAAGGAGACTGCACCAGGAGGATGCATGGGAGAGAGTGCTATGTCAGAGAGGAGCACATATGGAGATAAGGTGTTGAAGAGATGTGGTGTTCGGAGTATGATATCAAGTGAGAATACTAATAGTAGTGGTAGTAGGGTCGGAGAAGATGGAGTCATATCCCCTTGTTTGTTGAGAGATGTAGTCACATTAGAGGAAGATGCAACACAAAGTAGCAAATTCGATGTAGTAGAAGACGACAATGGACCCCTCCAACAAGGGGAAGAGGCTCTAGCTGTTGTGAATGGACTTGCACGACTACATGTAAGAAGCTCTTTAGGATCCCTCACTAGAGATTATGAGATAACATGGAGGAACCACCCCCCTTACGCATTTGTAATCAAGAAGAAAGAAGCAAAGAAAGTGCAGAGATAGGAGGCGAAGAAGAAAGAGTAGAAGAAAGGAGAAGAGAAGATACAAGTGAAGAAGAGGTCAAAATTAGGTATACTTCACAAGGAAGAGTTTTGGTACCAATATATCGATAACCAACAACTAGTAGTTAGTTGGGAGGACACAACACTAGATTGAGGATGGTGAACCAAGACAAAACATTGAGGTTACCCGTGTTCCATCGGATGGGTAAAGATGATGTAGAGAAACATTGGTTTACATGCGAAGCTATATGGTATGTGAAGAGAATCACAGACAAAGTGTTGAAGATAGCGCAACTGGAGATCATCTTAAGAAATAGAGCTTTGATATGGTATATGAAGTACAAGGAGACTATGCTGATGAGACATACTAGGTCCTTGACAAATATTAAGAGAGATATGCTTAAGGAGTTTCATAAACCTAAGTCAGAATCATAGTGCATCACTGAGATCAAAGAGATCATTATGACCAACAATTCAAGATATTGTTGGATAGGTTGACATTTTAAATCCATGACGTTCAACACAGGGAGCGGTTTATTGAAGGACTCCTAAATCATGTTCGAGTCCCGCTGACCCAACAGAAGATGACGACTCAAGAAGAGGCAGTGGAGATTGCGATATACCTAGAGGCTACACCAGTAGGTGGTGAAACATCAAAAGGGTTGGTGCAGGTGCAATCCCAACTCACAAATCTCACAATGCAGTTACAAGATATGGCTAAGGCTAAGGTGGTGTGTAAGCATGTATGGTGTACTATGTGTGTAATGTCCCCCACCTCTTGATGAAGAGGGTTGGAGAGACTCAATAGTCTAGCTTTCCCCACTAGACTATAGTCTCAGGCATTTTGGGGACAAAGTCAACCAGAAAACATAATATTCTAAAGTTGAGTTGACTTTGTGTGAAAAAGGGTAACTCAACGAAAGAAAAGAAAAGATGAGTTAGGTTAAGAGTTAACCATAGGGGTTAACTAACTCAATGGAGGAATAGACTGGAGCTATAAAGGAAAGGACAGGGCACACTCCTTATTCATTCTGGATTCTTATCTTATTTGCATTGGAGCTCTTGAGCACAATCAATTTTGAGGGTTTTGAGTCTAAAACCCTAGAGATCAACTCGATGGTGAAAGATCCCACCTTCCTTGATCCAGGCTTAGTCCTAGAGGTGAGATAATCCTCCCACACCATTCTACAGTGTTACAAGATTTGTTCTACAGGAAGACTTCAAGCTAGGGCGCAACTTAGGGTGTTTCTAGCTAGGGGGCGCACCATATTGGAGAGATTGATTCATTCTGGAGGAAGGAGAAGGAAATTTGGCAAAGTAGTACCTGGGTTCTCTTCGTAGGGTCCCTGGCATCATTCTTGGTCTATTGTAGAGGAGATTATCCTTGTAGTTTATTTCTAGAAGCTTGGCACGAATTGGAGGAGAGAAGGGTGCATTGCAGAAAGAGGTTTTAAGTGTTTGGAGGTTCAGATCTTCATAGATTGGCTTGAGACTTTGTCAGCTTGGTAGCATTGGCCCGATCTACTTTCTGGTAGATTTTGGTGGTATTCGTAGGCTACTAGAGTGGAGAATGAACCCTCCTTGACTTTATCAAACCAAGAGGGCACAATCGAGTTTAGGGATTGCCTAGTTGGAGGAGCATAACTTCTCATATTAGCTTGAGACTTGGTTCAGAGGTTTCTATCAACCCGATCTACATTCTGGGAGAGTTTGGAGGGATTTGGAGGTCAGAAAAGGGAGGGCCAAAACTTGAGGGTTTGGCAACATCCAGAGCAGGGTGCATCTCAGTCAGTTGGAGGGGTTTTGTAGTATATTGACAAGGTCTTATTATCTTCAATCCGAGCTTGATTGCTGGTGGCCTTTGGAGGCTTGGATATCTTCTCAGACAGCCTTTGGGAGGCACTTATCTTTGTATTGTTATTCTTATTGTAGCGGCTGGAAACCCATTTTGATATTATTGGGGCTTTCTTCCAGATCTGTAGATCTCTTGTATACATGATCTCCTTACTATCTAAATAAAGGTCATATCTAACATTGTTGGTTCTCTACTGGTGTTATTTATATCTCTTGTCTTGTTTATGATTGTATGCTTCATATCTATTGTTCAATCAACATTAAGTAGTCCAAATGCATATCTTCATGGATACACCTGCAAACATATGAACAAACATAGAAAACGGTAAACAATTAGTGTTTCGAGCAAAAAATTTGGCTCAGGAACATTACAGTGGTATCAGAGCGTTGATCATCCCAGCCAGTGGGGATTAGCGCGTGCAAAATTTCAGTGGAATTTACATGGGCAGACGTAGGAAGCATATAGGTGAGACAGAGGCAGAACTGGAAGGATCGGGTGAAGATAGTGAGCCACAGATTCTGGCAGGGTTTTCCAAGGAGTTGCAACACTCCATAAACATGACACATAACACCCTTGTGCATCATCTATAGGAAAACCAGGAAACAATGCGCATGGGATAGGTGGAAATGAGAGAGACTCTGAGAAAAGCGAATGAAAGTCAGGAGAGGTTGTCGCAACTCCTGATGCAGATGACTCATGCAGGGAAGGGTCCGTAAGTTTATGCCAATAGAGAGGCTAGTGGATCTCATGGAGGGACTAGACCTCAATAGGAGCACAACCCCCATTATCACACCGAGGGATAGAGCTATGGAAGAGGTGCACCCTAGGGGCATAGACACAGTAGGACCACCCCTAGGCTCTATCTACCTACATTATTGGATAATCATCCACAACACAACTATGAGGATGAGATTAAGGACAATTTTGAGCAGTATGCCAGGGAGTATCATGCCTTAAGTGCAGGGTTTCAAAGGCAAGTCACGCTGGATCAATATTGTGGGATCAAATTTCGGGGCAAACCGAAACAATATCAAAGGCCCAACTATGAGCTGGAGCGTAGGGTAGGCAAGATAGAAATACCTTATTTTGATGGATTTGCTAAGGTGACTACACAAGCATGGGTGCAAACGCTGGATACCTACCTACAGCTTAACCCCATGAGAGAGATGGATGCCATCAAATTTTCCACCATGTAATTGGATGGCAAGGCTCATGATTGGTGGTACTATGGGTTGACCACATTGGGTCACAATCAGATTACGTCCTATACAGAGTTCACACAGAAGCTCATTGACATATTTGACTAGGGGGACCCAGAGCTACCTTTTAGGGAGCTCACACAATTCAGACAGACATGATCATTAGAGGCTTACATAGAAGAGTTCTAGAGGCTAGCAGTGATGGTACATGATGTGTCTCAAGCGAGACTTATGATGCTCTTCATAAAAGGGTTTATGGAACCCTTGAGGGGTTGGGTCAAGGATTTTAAGCCTACCAACTTGCATGATGCCATTTGGAAGACCAAAGACTTAGGATCGACAACAAAGACAAGATTCACCCCTAGACCTCCCAATCAAGAGGGCAGAGATCAAAGACCTCCTATGAACCAAGAAGGGAGAGACCTTAGGGGGTTTGACCAAGGAAGGGGTAGAATGGATGAGCCCACTAGGAGGGAATTGAGGAGGAAACAATTTTTCTTCACCTGCAAGGAACCATGGGACCCAACACACAAGTGCATGGGTAAGGGAAAATCCCACTACATTGAGGTGATTTCAGATGATGAGGAGGATGAAGATTTCGGCCACCTTCAGAACATGGAGGACAAAAAGCTAGTACAAGACGAAGAGGAAGGTGAAAGTCACGACCTTACCACAAATGAAAAGGTGATGATTACATCCATCAATGGGGTACCTAAATTCAACACCTTCAGGATGAGGGGGGTGCTGCAAGGGAAGAAGGTCTCAGTTCTCATTGATGGAGGTGCCTCACACAACTTCATTGACTCAGACTTACTGCAAAGAAGTCACATACCGACAGTTGAGTTTGAGGGATTTCGTGTGGAGGTTGCACGGGGCGCACCATGCCCTGTGACAGGTACATTTCGGGAATGAAACTTACTTTGGGCAGGCATGATTTAACACATGATTTCTATGTTATGGACGTTCTAGACACCAACGTCATCTTAGGAGTACAATGGCTTAGTACATTGGGGCCAATCACCACAAATTACAAGACCATGGAAATGTATTTCACAGAAGAAACTGGGAAAAAGGTGGTTCTCAGGGGTATGACAAGCAACACACCAAGGGTGGTGACAACAAAACGCATGGAGGCCATCTTCAGAAGAGAAGACATTGTTTATGCGACAAAGTGTAAAATATCAGTCGAGATAGACAAGAAGGGGGAAACACACTATGCACCAGAGATTAAGAAAATCATGGATAGGCACAACAAGGTCTTTGAGTCTATACCACTAGGGGCATCGCTAGATAGGGGGTTTGAGCACATCATAGAGTTGGAGGAGGGTCAAAAACCTATCATCATTACTCCCTACAGGCATCCCAAGAAAAACAAAGATGAAATTGAGAAGGCCATTAAGGAGTTGTTGGATATGGGCCGCATCAGGCCAAGTTCCAGTCCCTTTGCATCTTCGGTAGTGTTGGTAAAAAAGAAAGATGGGATGATGCACATGTGTATTTACTACAAGGATCTAAACAAGAAGACAATAGAAAATATATACCCCATCCCTAGGAATGATGAGCTATTGGATGAGCTCCATGGGGCAATATATTTCACAAAGATTGACTTGTGCTCCGACTATCATAAGATAAAAATGAGGGAGAAAGATATCTCCAAGACTGCTTTTCGGTGTCACTATGGACACTATGAGTTTTTAGTCATGCCTTTTGAGATAACTAATGCACTAGCCACCTTCCAATCATGCATGAATCATTTGTTCAACAAGAAGCTAAGGAAGTTCTTATTAGTCTTCTTTGATGATTTATTGATCTATAGCAAAACTTGGGAGGAGCACCTTCAACATCTGGAACAAATTTTGGCTATTATGGAGGAGCAATATTTATATGCTAAGGAGTCCAAATGTGAATTTTGGATGAAAGAGGTCCTTTATCTAGGACACATCATTGGAGTGAAGGGGGTACAAGTATACCGAAAAAAGATACAAGCTATCCTTGACTGGCCCAAACCTAGGACACTCACAGAGTTGAAGGGGTTTTTGGGCATCTGTTGCTATTACAGGAGGTTTTTCAAAGTTTTTTCTCAACGTTGCACACATTTGACCGATTTGACCAAGAAGGGGGAATTCAAATGGAACCCAGAAGCACAATACACCTTTGAAAAGATGAAGAAAGTGATGAGTACATGCTCGATATTGGCCCTACAGGATTTCGTACAACCCTTCACAGTAGAATGTGATGCCTCAAGGGAAGGCATTGGAGCGGTACTTATGCAGAACAAGCACGCTATTGTCTATGAAAACCGAAAGTTGAGAGGTCCTAAGCTCCTCTACACCATCTATGACAAAGAAATGCTAGCCATCATGCATGCATTGGCTAAGTTCAAGCAGTATTTAGCTGGGGGAAAATTCATAGTGAGGACAGATAACAACAACCTCAAGTACTTCCTAGATCAGAAGGACTTGAATGAAAGGTAGCAAAAGTGGGTGAGTAAAATTCAGGCATATGAATTTGATATATAATTTGTCAAAGTAAAAAATTAACGTGGTAGCATATGATTTATCCAGAAGACCATCAGTTTATGCCATGACCGATATTTCAATGGATTTGGAAGGCCCACCTCTTGGTGGAATATTCAAAGAAAAAATTTGCTTGCGAAGTAATGGATGGACAGGTGCTAGATGACAATTTCAGAATTATGGATGATATCATTTAATACAAGGGCCGAATTTTCTTGGTCCCTCAATCAGCCTTTAAGGCCAAGGTGTTATAGGCATGCCATGATTCACCAGTAGCAGGGCATCAAGGATTCATCAAGACATACAGATAGGTACGAGAGGAGTTTGCTTGGAAGAGTTTAAAAGAAGATGCGATGAGCCACATCAAGGAGTGCAACACTTTCCAGGCCAACAAAGATGAACACACTCATCTAGCAGGACTACTACAACCACTTCCCATTCCGGAGCACAAGTGGGAAAGCATATCCATGGATTTAATCATAGGGTTGCCTAAGGTTCAGGGCAAAGACTACATTTTCGTAGTGGTGGACAGGTTGACGAAGTTTGCACACTTTTTTTCCATTGCCACAAATTTCAGTGCAACACAGTTTGGAGACCTATTCTTCAGGGAAGTTTTCAGATTGCATGGGCTGCCCAAAACCATAGTGAGTGACAAGGATAACAGATTCATGAGCACTTTCTGGAAGGAGCTCTTCAGGCTAGTGGGTACGACCCTGACACCTAGTACCAATTATCACCCTCAGACTTATGGCCATACAAATATAGTCAACAAATGGGTTGAAGGCTACCTCAGGAATTACGTGGAAAGGCAGCAAAAATAATGGGTCAAATGGCTTCACTTGGGGGAATACTGTTACAACACCACTCATCATATGTCCATTGGTATGCCACCATTTATGACCTTATACAACTATGACCCTCTCTCATTTGTAGATATTTCCTTCGGTGACAGTAGGGCTCCCATGGTTTAGGACTGGATTCAATAGAGTCAGGACATCCTCAGAGAATTGAAGGAGCACCTACAGAGGGCACAAAATCAACAGAAGGTAAAGGCAGACAAACACAGGGTTGAGCGCACCTTTGAGGTCAGTGACTTGGTTTATTTGAGGCTACAATCGTACATACATGCATCCATTAAGAGATGTGGCACATAGAATCTCCAACCTCGTTTATTTTGTCCATACAAAGTCAACAGGAGGCTAGGGGACGTGGCATACGAGTTGGATCTACCACAGGGCAACAAAATACATAATGTCTTTCATGTTTCGTGTTTGAAGAGGGCCATCGACAAGCATATCACTCCTATCGAGGAAATTCCACCTATGGATGAAGAAGGATAGTTGCTATTGATACCATAGGAGATACTTGAAGTCAGAGAGAGAAAGTTGAGGAAAAGAAGCATAAGAGAATATATGGTTAAGTGGAATAATCTACCTATGGAGGATGCCACTTGGGAAGGGGAGCAATTGATCCATGAGACAGGTTCAGAATTGCTTGTGGGCAAGCAATTTATAGCAGGAGAGACTGTAATGTCCGCCACCTCTTGATGAAGAGGGTTGGAGAGACTCAGTAGTCTAGCTTTCCCCACTAGACTATAGTCTCAGGCATTTTGGGGACAAAGTTAACAAAAAAACATAATATTCTAAAGTTAAGTTGACTTTGTGTGAAAAAGGGTAACTCAATGAAAGAAAATAAAATAGAGTTAGGTTAAGAGTTAAGCCTAGGGGTTAACTAACTCAATGGAGGAATAGACTGGAGCTATAAATGAAAGGGCATGGCGCACTCCTTATTCATTCTGGATTATTATCTTATTTGCATTGGAGCTCTTGAGTACAATCAATTTTGAGGGTTTTGAGTCTAAAACCCTAGAGATCAACTCGGTGGTGAAAGATCCCACCTTCCTTGATCCAGGCTTGGTCCCGGAGGTGAAATAATCCTTCCACACCATTCTATAGTGTTACAAGATTTGTTCTACAAGAAGACTTCAGGCTAGGGCACAACTTAGGGGGTTTCTAGCTAGGGGGGCACACCATCTTGGAGAGATTGATTCATTCTGGAGGAAGGAGAAGGCAATTTGGAAAAGTAGCACCTGGGTTCTCTTCGTAGGGTCCCTGACATCATTCTTGGTTTATTCCAGAGGATATTATCCTTGCAGTTTATTTCTAGAAGCTTGGCACGAATTGGAGGAGAGGGGCACATTGCAGAAAAAGGTTTTCAATGTTTGGAGGCTCAGATCTTCATAGCTTGGCTTGAGACTTATCATCTTGGTAGCATTGGCCCGATATACATTCTGGTAGATTTTGGTGGTATTCAAAGGCTCCTAGAGTGGAGAATGAACCCTCCTTGACTTTATCAAACCAGGAGGGCGCAATCCAGTTTAGGGATTGCCTAGTTGGAGGAGCAAAACTTCTCAGATCATCTTGAGACTTGGTCTGGAGGTTTCTATCAGCCCAATCTACATTCCAGGAGAGTTTAGAGGGATTTTGAGGTCAGAAAAGGGAGGGCCGAAACTTGAGGGTTTGGCAACATCCAGAGCAGGGTGCAACTCAGCCAGTTGGAGCAATTTTGCAATATATTGACGGGGTCTTCTTATCTTCAGTTCGATCTTGATTGCTGGTGGTCTTTGGATGATTGGATCTCTTCTCATATAGCGTTTGGGAGGCACTTATCTTTGCATCGTTATTCTTATTGTAGCGGCTGGCAACCCATTTTGATATTATTGGGGATTTCTTCCAGATCTGCAGATCTCTTGTATATGTGATCTCCTTACTATCTAAATAAAGGTCAGATATGACATTGTTGGTTCTCTACTGGTATTATTTATATCTCATGTCTTGTTTATGATTGTATGCTTCATATCTATTGTTCAATCAATATTAAGTAGTCCAAATGCATATCTTCATGGATACACCTGCAAACATATTAACAAACATAGTGAACAGTAAACAGTTAGTGTTCCGAGCAAAAAATTTGGCTCAGGAACATTACAATGTGCCATTCAGAAGGTCACCATAGGAATGAATGTCATATATCGGGAAACTACATGGCGACGGGTGCACCGAGTCCACTTCCAACTAGACCTCAGACCGAGTGGTGCAAGATTTGCAGAGAGTGGGGACATATACCTCCATGGCACAACGTGAATAACCATCGGTCACATCAATTGATGTAGGAGCACATTGCAAATTCCTTTTGGGTCTAGGAAGAACAAAAAGGTGGTGGCCACAGAGACACATATAGAGGAGGATACCAAAGAGGTTTGAGAGGAGGATATGGATAGGGATATGGTGGTGATGGAGGAAAACCACCTATTTGTTTTAATTGTGGCGAAGTAGGCCATGTGTCATGATTTTGTACTAAACCGCGTGCTCTCTATGGGTACTTTCACAGTACAGAGCATGTCACAGAATATTCCCTAGACTTGGTGGAAAAGTGGGAAGAGAAGAAGGAACACTACAATATGGTGATTGTAGAGCCGTGCATAAATCAAAATCTAGAGGAAGAAGCTAATGTGCGGATGGTAACTCGAGGAGGAATTTAGATGAGAATGGACTCAGAGAGTTGAGAAGGCTCGGGTCAGAATGTGGAAGGGAAGATCAGAAAAGCGGTGCATGCACCTCCTAAGTTTGATGTCGTGAAATAAAATCAATTTATGTGCGACGCCCAGAGGGCTCTAAAGGAGGACAAAGCACACAAAGATTTACAATGCGCAACAGAAAGATCACTTCACAGGGTCTTCACTCAGTGAACCTGTGATATAGCACCTGTGTTCATGGGATATTAAAGAATACCCTTTATTTCACTATATATTTATAAATACCTCCCAATATCCTTTTGTTGAATTCCCCCTCCCAATACATATTTCCAATAAAAGAAATCCCAATTTTAACTAGATACCCCTTTTTATACCCCACAATACCTATAAACCCCTTGATACCCCACATCCCCCCCGAATACTGACAATATATTGACCTTATTTTTCACAATTAAAAAACCCCCTTTATGAATGAACGTGATAAGATATAGGTCAACAAGGTCAATCCCCCATGGATCACTTGATCAATCCAGGGTGCACAAAGAGGTACAACAAGCCACACAAAGATCATTAAAGAAGGCCCGCATCCGAGAAGAGTTATAGTGAGAAACACATAAATCATTGGAGGAAGCTTGTGTGCGCAAGGAGATACAACATGTGACATAGAGGTTTCTAGAAAAATCTCACAGACATGAAGAGGTGAAGTGGGATGAACAAAAGGCAATAGAGGAGCGCATGCACGAAGAGCTGTGATGCACGAAGCGAGAAGAAAACCAATACAACACTTGTTGCGAGGAGAAAGAAGAGGATCAAGTAAGTAACTTCTTAGTCTATTATTTGAAAATGTTAAGTGATCCCAAAGTTGCAAAGAAGTTGACACATACGTTGACAAGATGTATGGGGGAAGCAAAGAACACTGTAGCTATATCTTCCTTGTTTCCAAAAAGGGATCTACTCCAGGTGAGAAAACAAAAGCACATAGAAAGAGAGTTCAAAATGATAGTTGAACTCGGAAGCTACAAGATGGACGGTGTCATTTTGGACCTAAGATCCAAAATGGGCAAGCCCAACTTGGTGTGGTCCCCCATTCAACTTAGGTTGGCTAAACAAAACCGAATATATCCCATCAGTCGGTTGGAGTAGGTAGAGGTGAATATTGAAGGGGTGAAAACCAAAGCAGGATTTGAAGCAATTGAGATCATGGATGATTCAAATCCCTACCTCACATTACTTGGCATTGACTGGGAATTTGACGACAACGTAGTTTTGAATATGAAGAAATGACAAATGTCCTTTGAAACAAATACCTTGCGCGCCATTGTGCCATTATATCCAAATGAATGTGACAGGTATAATGAGCCCATGAATGAGGATATGTGAAGCTCCATTATTGAGAACATCTATCAAATTATAGGGCACATAGAAGATTATATCAATCCCACAACAAATGGCGAGCTGATCTGGAGAAGTGTGCGCTTTTATGACATATTTAGAGGATGCTATGGAGATATGAAAGAATAAGTTGTATGAATTTTCCACTAGGCGATGTGCACATATTACAAAGGATGTGCACTGAATTGGATCGAAGATATGTGATGCACCAAGATTTGATGACACAGGCCCAATTGACACATTTCTGGAACAGATGGAGGAAGCAATCCCGAAAAATCAAAGGATATAGGCCATGGACGCAGTCGTCATAGGAACATCTCCGCGATGATGGGTGACACATTGAACGAATGTACATGAATGGGTGCAAGTGGTTGAGTTTATAAAGGCCACATTTCAGCCCACAAATGACTTTGAGTTGGTAAATCAATATAAAGATACTGAATATCCTGAGGAGCATATTTGTTTTTGTGAGAGGCGTTGGACAACCAAGCACATCCCTCTCACCCAACGGGTCCATAGGTTTGTCCATACAATGGACATGGTACCTAGAAGTTGGTACATCTAGGAGGAAACAAGAAGGAAAACAAGAGACCGGGGAGGCAGTAGTATGTAGTTCTGCATGAAATTCAGTTTCATGGCGGAAGCTCCAACACAGAAGGAGGCCCTCATGAGAATCAAGGATTTCATCTTGCATCATCATCCAAATAACACCATGCCAAAGATTGAAAATGACGATGTCGATGAGGACGACCCTAGGGGAATCCAAATCAATGAAATCAAGGGCGAACACACAATTGAAGGGAAGACCTCATATAGCACCATGCTGGACTATGGTCATCCGATTAAGAGAAAGAAACATAATATTGGTACAAAAGAAGCACCGAATATAGCCATCATTGGAGATTATTGGGACAAGGAAATAGTAACATAGGTGGTAGAATTACTTAAAGAGTATGAAGACCTTTTTCCTCGAAGCTTCTCTGAGATAAAGGGAATTCCAGGATCCCTTGGTGCCATGAAAATTCAACTAAAACCAGACACTAAACCAGTCAAGAGGAGACCCTATCGCCTCAATCCCAAGTATCAGGAGAAGGTGCGCAAGGAGCTGGATCAGATGTTGGAGGTCGAGATCATTGTTCCTGTGGAAGATTCAGAGTGGATTCTTCTAATGGTGGTGCAACTAAAGAAGACATGCGACATAAGGATTTGTGTCGACCTGTGCAATTTAAATTTGGCCTGTGTACACGATCCATTTCCCACACCATTTACTAATGAAGTGTTGGAAAATGTGGGTGGATGTGAGGCCCACTCCTTTATGGATGGATTTTTGGGATATCACCAAGTCCGAATTGCTGAAAAAAATCAAGCCAAGAAAACGTTCGCAACAGAATGGGGCTTGTTTTCTTACATAGTGATGTCGTTCGGGTTGAAGAATGCGCCTGCGATATTTTATACTATTGTGGTCGAAACATTTAAGGATTTTATCCATAATTTCCCAGAGGTATACCTAGGTGATTGGACAATGTTTAGTGTCTTAAAAGAACATATGTAAGCCATAAGATTGATGTTGGATAGGTGTTATTAGTTGTAGATTTACTTGAATTGAAGAAGTGTATATTTTGTACACTGATTGGGACGCTGCTTGGACATGTGGTATGCAAGGAGGGGTTGTTAGTCAATCAAACAAAGATTGTCACAATACTGGACATGGTAGCTTCCCCATCATTCAGGGAACTGCAAGCCACTTTGGGCCACATAGGGTATTGCAAGCGATTAATTCAAATCTATGCGAAGGTTGCTACGCCGCTAAAGAAGATGTTGCACAAAGATATGAAGTACCTCTTGACACATGAATGATAGGAAGCATTGGATACATTGAAGGAAGAATTGGTAACAACATCAATTTTAGTATTTACATATTGTACGAATATTTTCCATGTTCATGTAGACACGTCGTCCATTGCATTGCACATTGTACTCGTGCAACTTGATTAAGGGAACACCATTCGCAAGCTATCTGATTCAAAGAAAAATTATACTACAACAAAGCGTGAGGGCCTGGAAATGGTGTATGCCATGTAGAAGTTCTCACACTACTTATTAGGTACCCCGTTCAAGTTCTTTACTGACCATTCGACGCTTAAGTATTTGGTCAACAAACCGGTGTTGGGGGGCGGGGAGAATATGTCAATGGATTTTTCTCTTCCAAGATTTTGAGTTTGAAGTAGTCATGAAACTAGGAAAAACAAATATAGGACTAGACCACCTCTCAAGGATCGATTCCGGGGTAGCAGGTCACAACTTAGACGATGAAGTTCTTGATGCACAAATCTTTAGAGTCGAGGTAGTGCCAGATCAACTTATCAAGATTGAAACATAATTCACAACATGAAAAACACTGAACAATTACACATAGACCCAATGTCACCCTTTGGTGACATGTAGTGCCAAATATCAATTGATTGTTGGGAACCTGTACAAGCTTGGCTCCAAAGAAATTCTGTACAAGTACATTTTAGATCACGAAAATGCCATGATTTTGTATGAGGATCATGAAGGCATTGCAGGGTGACACAATGTTGGTAAAGAAATGACACATAAAGTATTGCATGTAGGTTTGTGGTGGCTAGTAGTATTTGCATATGAAAAGGAAGATTGCAAGCAGTGCAGCATTTGCTAACATATCAGGAAGCCCTTGTTCCCAATCACGAAGTTAGAACCGTTCGACAAGTGGGATATTGACTTCATGAGAGAAATTAGTCCCCTGACGCACGGGACATGCGCGCACTACATTATTACTTCCACAGAGTATTTGACACGTTGGTCAGAATCTATGCTGCTCAAAGATTACACTGTATAAACGACCATGCGCTTCATATTTGAGAATGTGATCGCAAGAATTGGTTGTCCAAAAGTGATAATGAGTGATCAGGGAACACACTTCTTGAATGATACTATCCGCATGCTCACTTAAGAATTTATGATCCATCACCAAAAGAGAACCCCTTATCACCCACAAGCTAATGGTATAGTTGAAGCATTCAATAAGATTTTAGAGCATGCCCTAATCAACGTTTGTAATGTGCAACACAATGACTGGGATCAATGTATTCTTGCAGTACTATGGGAATATAGAATAAATGTAAACAATTGACTAAGTACACTCCCTTCAGGTTGTTCCGTGGAAAGGAGGCCACCATGCCATTATAATTCGTTGTTCCTAGTTTGTGGATTTCCCTCACCACACAAATATCAGATGAAAAATTACTTCAACAATGGTTAAATAAAATTACGAAACTAGAAGAGGATAATTTCATGGTGGGTTACAACCAGTTGGTTGAAAATTAGAGACATGAAGCAAGGCACGACCATTGCATTTGACACAAAGTTCTCCAACAAGGTTCTTTAGTGTTGCTATATGATAACAAATTCCTTAAACACCCTGGGAAGTTACGCATGCATTGGTTAGGCGTATTTTTCCTAGTATATATCAGTGAAGCATGAGTAGGGAAGTTGGCCACATTGGAGGGTCAACCATTCAAATATCTCATCAATGGAAATAGACTAAAGGTGTATTATGGCCCGCAGGGTTCAAATACACCCTGAAACTCTCAAAACAATGCAAGAGTTAGTGTAGAGAAGTAGTAGTAGTGTAGCATAGGAGGTAGATAGGCAGGTGCAAGGTAGGTATGATTACACATTCATTAGTAGGTCACAATAAGGCTCAATCGCACAGGATGATAGGAAAATATGACAGGTTTGCAAATTTTGTAGATTTGAGCCTACGGGAGCAGTCATGAACAAAGCACATGGTACTAGATAGGACAACAAGCTCGCATGGGATAGGTGTGGGAGACATGATGCTTGGTAGCACCGAAGGGTCAAGAAATCTGATTCAACCAGGTCACACAAGGTTAGGGTACATAGACAATTATGTCAACACACTCTAAAAGGCCCATCATTAGTATGACAGATCTGTACGAATAGCATTCCCACCCATGACGTCTACGTAGGGATTGGAGCGAATCAATACATCTATATCGGAGTTCAACAATGGTTGAAAATTGACGATATCACGACGCACGGTCCCAAACTCTTTCTCGATTTTATTTATACCCCCTACACCCGTGATAGTGTAGTCACAAAGAGCCGCTGATCCCTCACATATAGCCTCACCCGAGGCGACAAGTCAATAGATCCAGAGATTTTTTCGCCACTAGCGCAAGTAGTGGAAGGAATTCTAGTTCCACAATGAAGTCTAAGGGATCATGGCCTCTTTCAGTAGATGAATGGTATCCATCAGCTCCCAGTCCACACATGTGGACCAAATTCCTATGGTTCCCTTCTCACACCGATTGAAGCTTCGAGTGAAACTACTAGAAAGGGGACCCAACCTATAGTTCACCAATGACATGCATATTGTCGCTAAATAGTTCCCTAAATTGTGATTCGAAACTTTTGCAGTGTGATAGTTCCCTGAGGTCTACATTGGTACTCCTGTTGCATGGATCAACACCTTTGTTGACGTCGACAATCTAATTCTTCAGGTTGCCCCCTCTATCGATAGTAGTTGTCCACATGTTCCCCGCTATAAACAAGCCTGAGCGAGACAAGAAGAAGATGACGATCATGGCCAATGGATTCATCACC